>VZRO01006629.1:723985-777614 GCA_013397915.1 Daphoenositta chrysoptera
GCCGCTGCTGGCCGGGCTGAAGACGAAGACGGCGCTGCGGAGGCGCTGCAAGGACTGCTACTTGGTGCGGCGGCGCGGGCGGCTCTACGTGTGCTGCCGGAGCAACCCCCGGCACAAGCAGCGCAAGGGGTAGCGCCGCCGGGCCCCGCAGGGCGCGGAGCTGCTGCCCGGCCCCGAGCCCCCGCTGCCGTGTCCCTGTCCCCTGGCTGCCCCGCGGGGCCGGGCGCTGGCTCTGGGCACTCGAGCCGCAGGACGGTGCGTGTGGCACCGCTCCATCTCTGCGCACGCCTGGAGCGAGGTGCGGCCCTCTCCGGAACTTCAGGCCGTGCATGCGGAGAACTGAAGAGGGAAGCAACAGCCTTCAGGACCTCTTGTCATCTTAGTCGTGAAGCCTTAAAATCACCGCACTGTTAAATTAGTAAGGGTGAAGCTGGATTACTGGACTCTGAGGTGCATTTGAGTTAATTAAAGCAAAATGAAAATAAACTCCATTGATGTTCATTATTACAATATACCGTGGTTTTCTTCTTAAACACCCTTCCCCCAAGATGTCGACACCAGAACCAATACTTTCAAACTCAGGTGCGCTCTTGAGTAGCAAATGGTATGAAATATGTTACACTGACAGATAATGTTCTAGCTTTAGGCTTGGTTCATAGGTAAGGTACAAATTTTTTTTTAATTGTCAAGTCATAGCTGACATGATCCCATATAGCTTCAGTAATGCCAGTGTAAACCCTCGCTGCTTATCACTGGGTTTTGAAGGGAGATGGTGGTGTTTTAATCAGTGTAAAGTAGTAAGCACTTCATAAAGTTTTAGTGTCTTAAGTCCCCACTTAATGATATATTGACCAGTCAAAGTTTTCACAGCCTTATCTTCCCCAAAGAAGTCCTCTCTGACACTCTACCTGCTATTCTACAGTTTCCCAAATCTGAACCCAAAGAAGCAAGGAATTATGGCCTTTTGGGTGGAGATTGTAAACCATTTTGGGTGGGGTCTACATAAAGATCGAAATAGCAATTTCAGATTCCATCTAACTTAAAATTCTGCAAAGCTTTAGGCTCACTCTCATAGATCGGTGAGGCTTAAGAATATTCTATTTTTCTTGTTCCCCTTGGAACAGCTCTCCCAAGAGGTGTGGAGGGAATGATTGAGCGCAGTAATGCCTCAGAGGTCATATGGCCAAGCATAATGTTGAATGCAAACTAGTGGATTGGCACCCATTAATTAATTAGAGCCAAAATTACTTCGGTCCCCAGTGGTGTTCCTCACGCTTCTCTGAGGAATATGTCTCTGCTTGAGGCAGGAGCGTTTGATCTTTCTCTGAACTGGAAGTTCTTAGCAAATGGTACCAAACTAAACTTTTGGACAACTGTCCTATTAGAGCTACACATTTGCCAGAGTACTGTGAGAAAGTGTCCCCTTCTTGAAGAAGGTGAAATTGGTTGAGCAATGTTTGAAGTTGCTGTAACATTGGATTGTATGATGACTTGAAGGCCTTTTCTGCCCAGTTACAATTCCACAACTTTACAATTGCAGTAGCTTTTATAGTTAATACATTTTTACTCGGTGCTTGTAGACAGTGAGAATCTAAACCTGGAAAGCTGTGGCTAAGCGTTCCAGAGGCAATAATTATTGGCTGGTTTTCCATGTGTTGGGTGGTTTGTCTTTTCACTCATCACTGGGAACGTGGGTTAGGAGGGAGAGGAGCAGGTTAGCTAACATACACATCCATCTTAGGGGGCGTTCAAATGAATTCATGGCAATGAGGGGAGAGAGAAAAGGCTAGCTTCATCTAACTAAAGAGAGACATTGAATCAAAATGTGTAGGGCTGCTCAAAGAACCTTGAAATAGTCTAAAACTTGCTGTACTTCAAAAGGTTTGATTGAAACTTGGACATTCATGAAAAAGAAGGTCTAAATACCCGCAGCTTGAGCATGGAAATAAAATATAAGCAGAGAAATTTCTTGGAAATATTTTAGACCTTTAGCATGCTTTGACAGTTAAACATGTTAATCAGTTTAATCTCAGGAACTGAAGATTTTAAAAGCTCTGGTTCTCAGTGTTAATGATACACATTCCTAGGTGTGTGTTTTGTTCCAGCAGAAGAAAAGGCCTGTGTGCTGTAAACCTCTGTGATACCTTGTGAGGTTAACTGTTGGTACACCTTTAAGGTAAACAGTGTATTTATGTCCAGAAAAAACAGTGATTTCCAGCCCTACCCACTTTTCTGGTGGATAATAAGGACTGAGCTGTGGATTGGGCATGAAATTAAGTGAGAGCCTTGGTTGGTTGGCTTTTTTAGGAAAGATAGTTGTCAGCTGGTCTTACTGCCTCCCAGAGAGTTCATCCAGCCCCTTGGTTCTGTCAGGAAAAGGCAGCTCACTGGTAGAAGACAAATTGTGCTGGTGGGTCACTGGGGAGCAATTCGAACCAGGGCTCTCTTGCCAAGAGCAAGGTCAAATGGTTAAGAGAGACCTGCAAGTGTGAGTTGCCAGGGTGAGGAGCAGCAATTGTTATCTGGCCAGACCTTCTGAATTCAGAATTCAGTGTGTGGGACCCTGAGACAAGTTCACTCTGCCAGGCTGGTGTGAAATACAGTCTACACTCAGAAACTGAGTGAAATTTAGGGCTAGGATTGCTGTGCAGCAGAGGGAGGCACAAATTACTGTTTTCATCTCCCCCTTTAGCCTAAGACAAGCTTTTATACAGTGCTGACTCAGCAGCTTATTTCAACAACTTGCAATAAGGAAAAATTTTTTCCTAATTAAACCCTTTGAATGTAGGGCTGCTGGTCAGAAACTTGAGATATGAAGTAATTTGAATTCAAATGTTTATTACGGCTGTAAACAATTCATGTGTCATTGTCTGAACAGTCAGTTTGTGGTACCTGGGGTGGAGCATTCAAAGAATGAAGCATTCATGGCCATCACTGAAACAGCATATTTGGTGGTGCTTAATAGATTTTGGAAAGAGGATTATAGGATTAGAAACTAGGAGGCTCTGAATTGTAATTGTACTCTGCCACTGACTTGCTGTATATTCTTGAAACGGTAATTTTGCCTTTGTCTCAATTTTTCCATCTGTTAGGCAGGAGTACTGAATCGCACATGTGTAAGTACCATTTTTTAGTTGATACCTAAAAACTGTTAGAGAGGTGTTCTAAAAAACAAATCAGATTCTATAGCTCTCTGTAATTTGAGTGACATGAGGAAGGTGACTATAGCTGGGGGTGATGCATGTTTATTTTAGGTTTGTTTACAACACCTGCAAAATGAGCAGGTGAAATAATAACCAGTAGCCTCATGGTTGCTAGCTAAGGGTTCACAGCCTTCATTACAGACTTTCTGAATGTTGTGCTACTTAAACAGCTGGTGGCAAAGGATGGGGTACACAACTATTTTAAGTTACCCTGGCCAAAAATTTAGTCCTAGAATATTAAAATACCAGTCAATATTAATTACTTAATTCTATACATTTTCTTTTTTATTTCTCTCCCCTGAGGCTGAAAGGGAGGGGAATGACAAGGAGAGTGCAGCTAGAACATAAAATCTTTTAGGGGGGGAAATAGTACCCAATAACAGGAAGAAGAATCCATACAGTGAAAACTGAAATAAGACTCAGGCTCCAATTACATTTTCAGTTTTTGGCTTCCTAATGCTTATGTGTCAAGGTTACCCCCTCCAGAAAGTTTTCATTCTTCTTTAAATCCCCACAGTGGAGTGGGAACGTGACAACTGATGTCTCCTGTGACTGTCTCCATTGTACAATTATAAAAATCATTTGCAGTTATGACTGAACTTGCTTAATTCCTTAGAACTGTTCTAGGGAGTGAGATTGTCAGATTCCTGATACGCAACAGGTAGAGATGTATTTAGGTCAACTGGAGGATAAATCTTAGAGCTCATGTATATTAATGACTGTCAGACTTTGTCTGTGGTTGTGTGTATGGGAATTACAGTACTGGTTGCTGAATTCAGGACAATAGCTCTTCAAAAATGACAGGTGAAGGAGAAGTCTTTAGGAATTATAGTACCGGGAAGCCGTTTCTGCTCGGATGGAGGCAGTACACCCTGAGGTTAGTTGACTGACAGGTGACTGTTCCAGATTCTGACACCACCACAGTCAGTCTCCCACACTCAGTTAAAATAACAGCTATTTTTGAGCTATATAGACACCATATTGTTCTTCCAATTATTTTACTATACCACCCACAAAAGCAAAAAAAAAAAAGCACAAGAAAGAGTGATATTTCAGAGCAATTGCTAATGCTTTTCCCAAGTATTAACAATTGGAATCTTTTCTTTATTTGTAGAGGGGAAGTAGGTGAAATTAAACAAAAAAAAATATAAAAATATAAAACAAAAATGTAAATACTCTTAAACAATGGAAAAGAAAGTGAGAGGCCAGGCTGCTTTCTCCTCTTTAACAGTGCAAACAGACACAACATGCTACTGCAGGCACTGTTCAGAGCATCTTCTATATAATACCAAGGTCTCTCTGTGGTTTCAGTGAGCTCCATGCACCAAGGAGGTTTCATTACCAAAGCTGGTTTATGTTTATCTGCAGCATCACCATATTGCAAAGTTCTGAATCAGCAAGGGTGGACACACCTTGATACACCCTGCTGAAAACCATCAAATTCCTTTTAAAACTGAAGTTACAAATAAAGTAATCCCTCCCATTCAGTTTAATAAAACTGATTATACATTTAAATAGTTGCATTCTTTCTATTACAGCTCACCAGATTATTAATTTGGATCTTGAAATCTGTACGAGTAGGTTAAATTGCATGGGGTCATGAACATGTTTAGTCCAGGAGGCTGAGAAGGGGCTGGATTCTTTCCAACCAGCTGGGACAGTTTAACTCACCACACCCATGAGGGGGTATGCCCTCACCTGTCCAGTCTCCTCTGCTTTCCAAGGCTGAATTTACCTTCCTGTAGGAATAGGTGAACTGCCTATGAAGCTGTTATTGAACTGTCACACTTTACAGCCCAGTTTATTTAGGTAAGTTGTGGTGTTTTGCTTCTATACCTCTGGGAGATAAACTGCAGCAGTTTTGTTATTGCTCCGTATCCCACTCGCAGTGGAGGCAGCAATCTTTATAAGAGCTTCATCACAGTGAAGACACTGAACCTGATCTAAAAATGATGAAAGTTGGTACAGAGAGAATATTGGCACCCAAGATGAAGCTGTCACTTGCTGGAGTTATCCACCTGCCTCCAGGAATGAAAAATTCACCATTTCGCCTAGAAGTTTGTGCATCAGACTTTGAAATCTGTTGTCTGTAAATATGAATAAAGTGTTGAAAACAAGCAGTATTTTTCAAGAAGCCACCTGTGCTTGTGTGCCACATTGTGCAAAAAGGAATAAAAAGTGAACTTTGTGAAGTAATTTGTTCTAAAAATAGATTGATTCCATTTAGCGGTTGAAAGTAAGCAAAAGAACAGGCAGGGAGTAATGCAAGCCTCTCTTTGTATATGATTAAAGATTGGTAATGAACAGAGCCTAAATGAGAAAAAGACTTGGAGCAAGCAGTGCCAGAGTGTGTACAGTTTTAAAAGGGACTCGTACTAGGAGGCTAATATTTTTAAAAGCAGTGACTGGGATATCTAAAATAGGTTACTTTCATAGTATCTTCAGGCTTTAGATAAGAACTTTTGTGTATAGGTTGCGTGCCAAGTACTTTGGTTTTGCTCTGAATACTCATCTAGCTATTAAATAACAAGTTGGTTTTATGTCATCTGGTCATTCATCCTGATCACCAATTGCGTAGTCACAGAAAAAAGGACTTACTTGATGTATTTACGTGAGTGAAAATACAGTAAATATGAAATGATAACCTGGGACTTAATCTGTAGGCTGAAGAATTCTGTTCTACCAGAGGTAGGACATGAAACCTAAAACACGGCTGCAGCCAAAGACTGCAGCTCAGGAGCTGGATAGATGAGTAGTGGATAGATGAGCAGCCAGTCAGCCAGTCACACAACTATGATTATGTTTCAAAATAGTGTCACTTCACTGTTAAAAAGGTGAGCTTGTTTGCTTTAATTTGCAATTACCAAATTTTGTTGACCCTTTCATTCTTAGATTCCTTTATTTTTCTTTCAAAAGGCAGTCACTAAATTTGAGTCACCCTTTTAATCTTTTGTTAAGGTAATCAGATTAATCATCTTTCTCAGTATATAATGTTTTGTCTAACCTTTGGTTAATTCTGTTGCCTGTACCCTCCTCTCATTTATTTTTAAAAATAGGGACACAGGAGCTATAGGTAGAATCTACCTTAGTGATGCTGAGCACTGAGGTTAAAGTGCTCCTGAATTTTGTTCTCAGTAATCTGCTTCCTTCATTTGAAGATCACATCATTGGTATGGATTTCTGTAAAGAATTTGTTTGCTGTCAGTTTTTTATGACCTGTAAAGGATTTACATTGCTTAACACTTGCCCTGTGCTTGACACAGCCCTCTCTTCCACAAGCGTAACTGCAATGTCTGATTTCTAGATGTATGACTATGCATTTGAAGGTAACAAAATGAAAATGTTTTCAGGAGATTCAGTGTTTTAAGCAGCATGAACTTCTCCCCATTGCTCCATTATTTTTGTTACTACTTTGCTCATTTTTTTTACCCTGAATTTATGAGTGTTTGATTTATATCACACCTGAATCACTAATTAACAAAACAGGGTATGTATCACTTGTTTTAATACCCCTGAAACCACAGTGAAAGACATTCAAATTTCATGGTGGTTCCCATTTGCAGTTGTGTTTTGACATGTTACTCCAGCAGCTGTGAATTCATATACATATAACAGGATTTTTTTTTTTTTTTTTTTTTTTTTTTTTTTTTTTGATACATAGGGCATATCATGAGTCAGTTTGAACCCCTTTGGTTTTGCTCCTGCCTCTTGTTCACTTGATCATCTGCCCTGCATCCTTGACAGAGGGTTTCCAGGTTGCTTTCTTCAGACAAAACCCAGACTCAGAAACAGTTCAGTGTCTAGACTAGTGTAGCTACTCCTAGTCTTACATAGAGTATGGCTGGTTCCTTCAGCCCATCCCAGGTCTCCAGTACTACTCTAGCTGGCCTTGATATCTCACATTACTTCATACCACGGCCCTCTGCACACAGCATACATTCTCAGCGTTGTCCAGCAAAAGCACAAACATGGAAGGCTGCAAATCACCCATCTCATTGTCTCGGGCACCTTGAAAAAAGTGCTGGGTTTAAGGAACTTAAGATTTATAAGGTGTAATGTTCAAAGAACGGTCAGGAGGAACATCAAAATAGGCAAGGAAAGACAAAAATATTTTTATAGCAGATCCTTTCTGGTGAGTTTTAGGTGCATCCCTTGCTACTGCTTGAAAAAGGGAAGAGCCAAACTAAGTGGATCTCACGTTAAGGCTCACAGGGAGAGGTGGCGTAGCTGAGTGCCAGGAGGGACTCAGACAATGTCTGTGTGTGGCACGAGCAGCAGGGCAGAGAGCTGTGATGGCAGGGCCACAAGGTAGAGGCCACTGGGGTTACGGCATTTGAAACATTCATCATTTAAGGTCTCCTTAACCATGACGTAACTGTATTCTCTCCAGGCATGGAAAGCTGCTGCCTGGGAGGAGTATGGTCAGAGTCAGCTCTAGGACACTTTGCAGAATGGTGATCAAAGGAAAAAGTCATGAAGGCAATGTGGACACATAAACTCCAGCTCCCTGCTATTCTGGCAGCTACTTAATATTATTTAAATAAATACATTAAATTCTGCATTGAAAATTAAGTGTCTTTTGCTAACATGACTCTTCAAACTATCTAGAACTTCCCTCCTCTTCCTAATCTTCCAGCTCTACATTTATTCCCAACTTGTTTATACTTATGCCAACATTATCTTTTCTGCTGTTCGTGGAGAATTTATCTGCTTGATATTTATTTCTAGGTCGCTCCCATGTCCTTTCTCAGTCATTGTTTTCCTATGCTGAACAAGTCCTTTTCATCTTTTCTCATGAAGAAGACTTTCTGCTCCTCTCATCATCCCAATAACTCTCTTGTGTAATGTTTGAATTTGCGAGACAGGGCTTGTAAGGAAGGTAATATATTTTATGAGATCACTGATATTGTTGGAAAAAAATAGGAAAGCTTTTGAGTAGACAAGTCATTCTCACATATGCCAAAGCTTACCAGCTTTTTTTCCAACTGTCTCAATTGTCTTTTAAGAGATATTGCCTCTGCCTACAAGCATTCCCTCTCATACATTCTTGGACATTATTGGCTACACCATACACCTTTTGAGTTAATCTTTCCTGAAATGTTTTATATAATTCTATCCTCCCAAATATTTTTGGGTTTGCCGGTGTGACAGATGAATGTCTGCCTGATGTTTCTTGGAAACATACCTCACCCTGCATATTTTAGGATTGCCTTTGAACAACTCACTGGCCATCTGAGTGACTTCAAGGAGTAAGATGCCATAGACACGTCCTCCTCAGAGCACACCCTGTCAGAGGTCTCCCCCCAGAAGAGGGAATAAGGTGGGAGCTGGGATATGGGAAACCTGTCCAATGATTCATGCTTGTGCAAGACTGCTGATCTAAGGGCTTGGAGAGTCCCTCAAGGACACACAAGCTGCATTTGTAATACCATTTTGAGTGAAGAGGATTTCCTTCCCAAAAGTCTTATTCTCAGCTCCAAATAATAGATGATCCTGCCAAAATTATATAAAAATTAGATGTCTTATAAAGATGAATGGTATGCTTTGTAGGATATCAAGTGTATCCCTCTCAAACAGTCTATTTTTAGCAATTTCTTAAGAAATTTTGTGCAGGTTTGTATATGTGAAGGTTTGACTGGACTCACCAATCTTCTTCATTTTTTAATAAACCAGCATAAAGTAGAATTTATTTACATAATGCAATGATCCATGAAGGTTACCATAACATCAAGGGACCGTATTAACCGCTTGAATGGAATTCATTAGAAATTAACTACCACTTAAATTAATTTTCCCACATTCACAAGGCTGTAATGGTGGAAAAAGGAACCGTCCATCAGCATGTACTGACAGGAGAGCTGTCACTGCTTTTATTTATAGGTGAATACATTAACCCATGAAGCAGCCTTTTCAGACAAAATCTTGAGCTTCTGTACAAATAAGCTGCTTCAGAAGACTTTTAGTAAGTATCCCAGCCTCAGCTAAACAGGAACACATACTGCTTAATGCTTTTGCCACTGGCTAAATGTATTGTAGCCTTTTCATATGCACAGTAGAAAAATTTGCTGCTAAAAAATTCAAACTTGACACTGTATGTAATGTATTTTCAATGGATAATATTATTGGTTAGATCTAATTATAGTGATACTGTATTATCAGTATTGGTAAAACTATACAAATAAAAGGTCATCCATTAGTTCCTCTTCTTTTGTAGTTTATTGCCTGGTTTGAATTTTTTAACTCTCTTACAAGTGATTATATGTACAGGTCTCCAAACCGTAGGATGAAAGTGAATGAGACTTTTACCCACCTGGGATCTAGAAATAATGTAGTGCATTGAGGTAATCATTCACATAAACTACAATGGGAGAGAGCTTTGTGTAACCTGTTAGATGGCCATAGTTTTCACAAAACAATACAGCATAAGAGGTAGGTGTCTTTTATATATATAAACATCATAGCTGAAATGATCTCAGGACAATCTCCTGTACAGTTTAATCAAAATATTTTTTTCACGTGTAATTATAGCTCAGAGCTAAAAGCTAGCCCTTACCAATCAACAACATTTTGTATTTTAACAATGAAAGTTCAATTAGAAGGGATTGTTAGCTTTTAAAAAACACCCCCTTATGTGTGACTATTAAAATAACTAAATAAAATAAGTTTTGCATCATTTTCTGTTGGGTGCTACCTTATGTAATAAACAGTGGTGACACAACATCAGATGAGCTTGTGTGCCAGCAGTGGTGCTCACTGAAATGCTACAGTCTCACTGCTGTTGAGAAAGAGAAAATACAGAAGTTGCAGTGAACCTCACAGCATTCTGAACACTTCCTTGTAAGCTACTCCATGATTTCCCTAGCAGTGTCAAAGGAAGCTTCACCACACAGTTTCTCATATGGGGAATTTGTAGGACAAGTGGCCTTTCCAGGTATTTCTGTGAATTTACTGCTGTGTTCAGACACTTGACAGGCATAGCAAATATATGAGGTTTTTCTGGGTTACCCACAAGTCCCTCAAAGGGAACTAAAAGCTGTCCTGATACTCCAGTGATAAAATTGCATGCTCTTACCGTTTATGTCATCCCCTCTGAACAGATTCTTTTCAACAGCTTCTCAGAGGTATCGAGATGTTACACACATAGGGCTAAAAATATAAACTCCGTAAGTGAAGAGAAAATATTTTACAAGCTTAGCCCTCCAATAGTGTATGTAGTTTTCGATTCCAGTTATTTAAATATGGCTATATTATTCTATTCAGCTATACTGAATTAAAATCTCAGTGTCAGTATTACTTAAAAAGTCTATGGTTGTAGTTCAGTCAGTCTCAGCCTCAGATGTCACACATCTTAACAAAAAACATTTGTTTGTATTCATTTTTTTTTTTATCTAATTTAACTAGCTAAACTGAAAATCTGGAAGTACTTCTACCAATGTCTTGGGATGGTATTTTTTTACAACAAAGATAAGTGATTCTCAGATGTTCCCATGGCAGCCTGAGGAGTGCTGGTAGCTGGGAGCAGACTAGCCACTCTTCTTCAAAAGTAGCTACTGTCACTGGTACAAATTATGATTTATTTATTATTTAATGGATTTAGAGCATTTAAAATACTTACAAACACTATTTTGTCTAATTCTTCCACATTTTATGTGGCACTGCTTTTTAGTTTGTCTGATTTGTACACACTAATGTACACACATAATGGATAATGGGAGTGAGTCAGACTAACTAGAAAATCATGCCATTTTACTTAGTTCTCATCGGGGACTACGGTTAGTTTGGTTAATTGATACAATATTGACTAGGTAATGACTCTCACTTCTGTCAACATTTTTACATTTGTTACGTTCCCCTGCCTGATTCTGCTTTTCTGCTTTATTTCCTTTTAAAATTTAAACATCTTAAAAAAGGCTCTTCTCAATTAATGCATTTCATGATTGAGGAACACTGAAATTAACTTTTAGCCAATTAAATTTTTACGAGTATTTGCTATTGTCGACAGTAGGAAAAACTTCTGTTTCAGCCACATCAATAATTAATTTAGAAGCACATGCCTGAAATACTTCCCCACATGCAAAGGAGTTGTTATTGTCCCACAGCTTCCCTCACAGTCATCCTGGTGACTCCCTTGGCACTAGTACGCCATTATTTTGTTGGCAGCATTTTGATTTCTGCATGGTTATGATTAACCTGTACAATGTGTTCCTCTTAATGCAAAGCTGTTTTCTTATCCTTCAATTCTACAAACTGGAAAAAGCATATAGCCGCAGGCCACACAGAATAATACCAGTGTCAAGCTTTAAAAAACATATTTGTTTTGTGTCCTCTAAGGACAAATGATAGACATGTAAAAATGTTTTCTCTGTTTCTCTTTCATGGAATACTTACTTTAGAATTAACTTCTGTCACAGAAAACATAATTTGAAGCATCTACTTTATATTATTTCTGAGCATTTCTGCTATAAAGAGGGAAAATAGTACATTGTGTATGACATGTGTGATTACAAGGTTATAGAAACTCTTTATGTTTCTCTAGTTGTTATGGTTTCCCCTTAAGAAAATTTGTCACTGGAAACATAAGAGCGTCCTTCCGTCAGAAGAGGCAAGTATATAGTACTATCAAGCAGTGTAATTAATGTAATTTTTAATTGCTTTACAGTACTTTAAATTCCTACACCTCTGAAGTACTCAGTGTTCTTCCTGCAATTCAGAGACGTACCTGTTTTGAAATAGGTCAGAGGCGAAAAGGTTTTTTTATTGTACATTCTTAAATGTTCTGATGATTACACGTGCTGTAACCCATTTCTTCATAAACACATTCCATCTTTAATTTTGCCCTCTTCAAGATACAATCACCCCAGTGTCCTTTTATTCATAAAGATTGTTCTTTTACGTACTTTCTCTGTCTTACCTATTTGTTAATTCTGTTTCTCTGTGATATCAAGCATACTTCATTTCATGCTTCATTGTCCAGGTTTTAGTTTCAGCTCCAGTATATTAAATGTTCCCACCCTTTTGCTCCATATTTTATAGTCGACAGTACAGAAGCGTTAAAAGCCTTTCTTGAGCAAAGAGAAAGACGAGTCTTCTTAATGTGGAATTCTCTTCCTTCAGAAACTTGATTGACCTCAAATCTTATGACTCCACAGTCAAGAAAAATAAAACTCATTGAAGGTAGAAAGTATCTCAGCACTTCTCTGAAGTTAAAACAGTAGAAATTTTCTTTTTATCCCTATTTCCTTTCTTTTGAAATAAAGAAAATGTCTATATATTAAAATGAATAAAAGAATAAAGCAGAAAGTTAGCTGTAAATTTTTTGCTTAAGTCTTATATTTTATGTATCCATGGCTTTGATAATAAAATGTGTTACTTTGTTACATTGAAGACTACTTTTTGTTTAAAATCCTTAATTTTCTATCTCAGTTGTCATAGTGAACCTGATCATAGGAAAAGATTCCCAGGATTGAGGAATTCCTGATAATAAAAATGAGGCAGGTTGAAAAGATCTCTTAGAATCACAGAATCACGGACTTGGTCAGGCTGGAAGTGGCCATAGTGGGTCATCTGGTCCAACCTCCCTGCTCCAACAGGGTCATCCTAAAGCACATGTCACAGGACTGTGTCCAGATGGTTCTTGAATATCTTCAGTAAGGGAGATTCCACACTCTCTCTTGGCAACCTGTTCCAGTGCTCAGTCACCCACACAGTGAAGAGGTTATTCCTCATATTGAGGTAAAACATCCTGTGTGTTGGTTTCTGCCCATTTTATTGCTTGACCACCACCAAGAGTCTGGATCCATCTTCTTGTCACCCTCCCTTCAGATAGTTCTAGACATCAGTGAGGTCCCCTCTCTGTTGTCTCTTCTCGAGACTGAACAGACCAAGTTCCCTCAGCCTTTCCTCATAAGAGAGATGTTCCAGTCCCTTAATCAGAGGCTCCATGTTCCTCTTGCCCTGAGGAGCCCAGAATTGGACACAGCACTCCAGACGTGGCCCCCACTAGGGCTGAGGGGTAGGATGACTTCACTTGATCTGCTGGAAATGCTCTTCCTAATTCATCCCAGGAAACCATTGGCCATCTTGGCCACCAGGGCACACTGCTGGCTCATGGATAGCTTGTTGTCCACCAGGACCCCCAGGTCCTTCTCCACAGAGCTGCTTTCCAGCAGGTCAGCCCCCAGCCTGTACTGGTGCCCGGGGTTATTCCTCCCCAGGTGCAAAACTCTACACTTGCCTATGCTGAATTTCAGAATGTTCCTCTCTGCCCATCTCTCCACTCTGACGAGGTCTTTCTGAAGGGCTGCACAGCCCTCTGGGGTATCAGCCACTCCTCACAGCTTTGTGTCATCAGGGAACTTGCTGAGGAGGCCTCCGCCCCTTCATCCGAGTCACTGAAGAACCAGTTAAACAATACTGGGCCCAGTAGCGAAACTTGGGGGACGCCATTAATGACAGGCCTCCAACTAGACCCTGTGCCACTGATTACAACCCTTTTGGATGTGCCATTCTTCCAGTTCTCAATCCACCTCTTTGTCCACTCATCCAGTCCACACTTCCTGAGTTTGCCTGAGGTGCTGTGAGAGACAGTGTTGAAAGCTTTGCTGAAGTCAAGGTAGACAATAACCACTGCTCTCCCCTCATCCATTCACGAAGTTGTTTCTTGATAGAAGTCAATCAGATTGGTCAAGCATGATTTACCTTTAGAGAATCCATGCTGACTACTCCTGATCACCTTGTCATCCATGCAGACAGAGATTGCCTGTAGAATGAGGCACACCATCATCTTTCTAGGGGTTGAGGTTAGACCGACTGGCTGGTAGTTCCCTGGGTCGTGTTTCTTGCTTTTTGAAGACTGGGGTGACGTTTGATTTCTTCCAGTCCTCAGGCACATCATCTGATCCTCATGACCTTTCAAAGATTATTGTGAGCAGCCTCGCTATAATCCTGATAAGTCAATTAGAGATCTTGGAAGCAGCACAGATCACCAAGACAGTGGTGATTAAAGACTACAAGTTTAACCTGAATGGATCCCATTCCACAAACCAGATCCACACTGTAGTGACCTGACTTCTCTATGCTTTTAAAAGTCATGCCAAGAAGTCACACGTGACACCCAGTCAGCTCATGAAGGCTGACCTTCCACTGCAGGGTAAGCACAGTGCACCTCCTTGACAATATCTTGAGGATTTGGTCAGGATGTGAGGAGCCCTGGACTGGAGAGCCATGGTCAGTACCCAGGGATTTACTAGTAAACACCCAAGAGGGAATGTCCAAGGCTTGAGGGGGAAGTAGTCCTTTCAGGTAGTCCTGGTCACATTGACTCACTGGGGAACCAAAAGCCAGCAGTGAGAGTCCTTCTGGCAAAGCTTCCTCTTCACAGGACTCCAGTGGGGGAACTATGTCAATGGGCCAGCTTGGATCAAATGGCCTGGTAGA
This sequence comes from Daphoenositta chrysoptera, assembly GCA_013397915.1. Lineage (NCBI taxonomy): Eukaryota > Metazoa > Chordata > Aves > Passeriformes > Daphoenositta > Daphoenositta chrysoptera. Next base: position 738,625 of record VZRO01006629.1, read on the forward strand.
TCTCACCATGGTGTGTGGCAGAGGGCACAGTAGCAGCCTTAGCTGCTGTGCAGGATAATTCTTTCCCTGGTGGCATTAGGGCAGGTATCCATGGGCCAGTGAGTGCCCTACCATATGTTTTTGGGATCCAAGCACTCCTCTCTGCTGGTCCTAGCCAAGGAGACTCCCAGAGGAACAGCACAGCATCCCTCTGCTGTGACCTGCCTGCCATGGGGAAGCCTCCTGCAGTTGAAATAAAGGCAACTGGAAGGGACCTTGTCAGGGCAATTCCAAAGGATCCTGCGTATTTTTTACCTGGAGTGGAATTACAAGAAATTTATGAATGTACTTGACACGGGTTTATTTTAAATTAAATGTTAAATTCCAGCAGGTATTATTGAAATACTGTCATCTGAGCTGGGAAACAACGACAAACCAGTCAAACAAAGAAAGAAACACAAGAATCCCAACAGGCAATGACTTAAAAAGAGGGAAAAGCTGATAATAACAGAAGCGAAGATAAAAATAACAACAGCATTAAAAAAACTAAAATAAAATAATTTTAATACAGCAGAATAAAAAAGACAACTAGCTATATAGATCTTAGTTGTCCGCTGAAATCCTTTGAACAAGACTGTAGAAAACGTAGATTTTATCTTTATTTTGCCTTGTGAACTAATTGCTTCAGAATTAAAGGAAGATATTATCATACTGATTGTATTAAGACAGAACAGAAAGAAGCACGTGTTCTCCCTGATCCCCATCCCATAATAGTAATTGAAAACAAAGAGGAAAGGAAAGAGTTTTCTGTCTGTAACAGTTGGCCATATTAACATATCAGCTACTTCTGCTTTGGCTTAATGGACTATCAAACAGGTTGTGCCTCCCCTTACAGCCATGAAAGTGCTGATTCCTGCATGTCCAAGGCCTTCGGCTTCTCTGCTGCGCCGTCATGAGGAACAACCCCAGGTGTCTTTCCTCCTGTTCAACAGTTGCATTTCAATGTGCATTAGAAATCTGATTATTTCATCAATGAACAAAGCTAATTTCTGGGCAGGTTCAAAAATTATGTATGTACACGTACACATATGTATACACTTTTTAAAACTCCTGGATCAAAACTTCTCCACATAAAATATTAATTATTTAAAGCCACACTTAAACTTTTTAGCGCACTTTCTTTCCTGCACACATTCTTGAAAATTCTTATAAATAAAAATATGAGAGTTTATTGAAAGGTTCACAATAGTTTTCCATTGTTTTGGACAGCAGCTATGAAATTGAAGGAACTAGTTTCTTATATTTATGGCTGCCCTTAGAAAAGTATAATTTATAAATGGAATTTCTTCACAGATCTACTGTTTCATATGGGCTACACACTGTTTGCTGTCCAGACATTTTAGTTCACTTTGACAGGAAATATATCACCCATTTTGGAGACAAAATAAGAGTTATTTCCCCTTAATAAAAGGGTTTTGAGTTTTGTTATGATGTTTCTGTTGTTGGTAAAGTGAACTAAATGGGACACTTTATGGTTTCTGCTTGGACCACCGCCCTGTGAGGTTTTATAGACTTTCCAGCAGGGATGGTCACAGTTAAATGTCTACTGATGATCATCATCTGTCAGCAGCCCTAAAAATACCCCTTCTTTGGAGGCATAGTGATCTCTGCTGGGGACCCATGGAGTTCAAAACCCTAAAATATCTTAAGCCCTAACTCACGCATCTACTGAATGCACCAACAAAAGAAAATTGTGGAAGTGCTTGGGTGGTGTTTTCATTTGGCTTTTATGTGATTGCAGTGGGGCAATTAGTAATTTTAGAGAATAAACAAGATGACAACTGCTTAGCAGCAGAAGGCAGAAAGAAAGAACTCATCAGTGCTGCCATACTCCCACTCCCATTGTCCCGTTCACATTATCTCAGTCACACACCGTAATTGGAAGTTAAGGCAGCAGTGCTTTTTTACAACATAAAGATATACAAATAACAAGCATTAAATAAGAAACATCGCTTCACATCAAGATTAACAAAAGTAATAATGCTGACCTTGCTAGTATTCAAGTCTTTTCAACCGCGAATAATCTTCCATCCTGACAGGGAAGAGCAAGACACCTAATCCTCTAGCATGTTCATGATAGAAGAATTGCCACTCCTTCCCAATTAATCATTATCAGAGACAGTTCCTTATACTCAAAAAGATTATTCCTTAGGCCTTTGCCAGCTAAGATTTCCCTTGTACAGAAATGAGCCAGCTAGAGTTCTCTTAACTTTGGTCCAATAATAACCCTTGCACTTGGGATCTAGCATTTCCCCATTTGCCCAGGCTCAAATGCCCCTTAAATGGCTGTTGGATGCCCTTGCCCCAGTATCTAAAAGAAAAGCATATCTAAATAATATTGAGGTTTTCTGTTCATCAAAACTAATGTCTGTTTGCAGTTTTTGTAAACACAGTCTGGGTAGAGCTTTAGCATGGTATGAAGATTAGTGACCCTTAGAGGAGTCCTGCAGATTTCATTTGTATTCCCCGTGTTATGCTTTCACACTTTCAGAGAGCATTGCTGAACTTCTGAACCACTTTGTCAATCTTGTTAATTTGACAGTGATTTACATCTCTCTTAATTCATACTGGAATATCTTTAGCTGTAGCTATTTGTTAGTTATTCCACTCAGGAGGGAAAATCCTGAACTCATTGCCTCAGCACAAGCTTTCAAGACATCCAGCTGAGGAAGTGACCTTGACTAAAAGCACCCATTTTTTCAGCCTATGTTGGTACCCAGGTGTGTGTGTAATAGAAGTCAGGTGCATTGTATCTTGTTTGCATTTCTCACTTAGACCTAGATCTCTAAAATCTTTCTCTTCCTCCCTGAAAGAAGAAGAAAAATGGTTGTCCTTCATAGAGAAGTATATATGTGCAATCAGATGAGACAGTCAACAGTATTTACATCTACGTTCATGTGTTCTTTGTATAATGACTAGAAAAAACGTTGGGAGTTCAAGGCTATGCCTGATGAAATTCTTGCAAAAGCTGACATAGTTACACTTGTGGTTAAAATTATTCAGTGTACTCTGACAACATACACAAACAGCAGTCAGCACCTCAGTTCTGCCAAGTTCTGCTCGCTCTTACCTGGAGATACTGACAGTGTCTCTGGAAGGACAGGCTGCTAAACCAGCAAGCTGCAGAAACATCTACAACTGCTACAAACTTTGCTGAACTGTTTTTCATACTGGAGAAGAAGCCAAAGCAGGGACTGACTGCCTCATAGGATGCCACTGATTTTACAGAAGTGATGTTAGAAGGTGTGATCGACTACAATATTGACATATTTCAAAAAATTTTAGACATGTTCCTTTAGATATGATTCTTTCACATTTTTATCCTTAATCCAGTGTATCTAAATGCATTTTACTTTCCTTTGAAGGACTATCAGCATATATACTTTCCCTTTCCACACACTTTGCCAGAAGGTAAGAGAACATCTGGAGATGCATAAGCTGTGGACAAGGATTTTGGCATTTCAGTTTCCATCTATACTAATTTACGGCACCTAGAGGCCTGCAGACTTCCATGAAGTTTGTTCGTAGAAATTAGTGTGTCCTAATGCTTACAAGGGCAAGAACTGAGGATGCATCTCTGTGAAATAATTATATGAACTTCAATATTATATGTATATCTTAGGCAAACTACATGTATATCTAGGGAGGGGTTTTTTGATGTGTAAGTTGCTGTTATAGATCTACCACCAAGCTCAGAAAAGATCCTTTGATGGGAAAAGATCAACAGTAAGCTTGTAAGAGGCAACAATAGTCTGTACTTCTAAGTCTGTATTTTAAGACTGAAAACAAGAATTGCAGTCATTTTACTGACAGTCCCCCCACAAAAGAAAATAAAATGACTTCTGATTTTTATATTTTTTCCACTTGAGTTTTCACAACAAGGAAATTCAGGTAGTACTACTACTGAGACTGTCACATAAAATTCATGGTGTGGTTCACAAAAGTCCCTTGGAAACTGAAAATAAGGCAAGGAGCTCTGGTTTGGATAAGGACGTCACCCTTGTAAAGTAATAATTTTTGTGCTTTGGAGAAAGTTGCTATGTTTTAACATTCTTTAAAAGTGCAGACTTTCATAATGAGAATGAGTGTTTGTTGAAAGGAAAATGCTTTTCATATACACTACTGTCTGTTATATTTATGTAGAATAAGAGTTGTTAAGTATTTGACTACTTAGTTTCTGTGAGACTTAGGCTTACTAGCATTATTAATAATTCTATGTATTGTAACAGAAAAATTATTTTTCGTGAAATACACATTGGTTGCCTGGATTGCATATTTTTTTTTCATTCTATTGATTGTCTAGGTGGAAATTATAAATATTCCTACAGATTTTTTCTTACAACACTGGAGGAAACTTGTACATAAAAGGCTTAGTTACATTATTTTCATATCCTTATATTATAAAAGAACTCAGTCTTTAATAAACACTTCTTCAAAAAGATCACAATCAACAAAAGCAGTAGTTTCTTCATGTGATATATGTATATCAAAACCATAAATGTATATTAAGTTGTTTACATGTAACAGTTTATGCCTTAGCAAACTGCAGGAAATTGACAGTAGAAAATACTGCAAATTTGTTTTAATTTTAAAGGTTATGGTCTTTTGTATTAATCTTAATCAAGCATTGCACAAAAATCAGTGACAATTTGAATCAAGAAGTTAGATATCAGAATAGAATCTCTGTAAGAGCCCTTTTCATCAATAGGAATCTGAATGCATTTTCTGGTATGCAAAGAATAACAGAGTTGTTGCTTTTTGGGTTTTTATATTTTTTTTTTTTTTTTTCTAATATATCAGAAAAAGTATCCTAGTTTCAGAGAGACTACGAAATAGCATAAGTACCTATCACTAGGAACTCTGGATAGTTTTGAAATTCAAATACCAAAGCAAAAATACTCATCACTTTAGAAAACTTCTTTGCATACTTCCAGGGAGAGGTGAAAGCCACATCCTCAAACAGAAAAAATGAGGGTTTCCAGTAGATCAAATCATTATTCCAAATTTAATGCATTGCATCAGCTAAAGCCAAGGTGGATTTAATGGAGATAACACTGTAGAAAAGGCAGAATGTGCAGCACATACTTGTAACCTGGTCTAACAGGTAGGACATCCCAGCCTGCCTATGGTTAGTGCAGAGACCCCTACAATGTGTTCTTACTTTAAGATCCTCCCTATTTCTATCACTAGTCCCATGAATTTTTTTTCTTTTTAATTTTTTTTCTTTCTTTTTTTTTTTTTTTTTTTTTTTTTTTTTGAGTGTAGGTTTTCAGCCCACTGAAATAGGGAGGTATAGAGAACAAACTTGCACAAAATGTTAATTTAAAGCCTCCTGGGCCAGTGCAGGTACTGAACCCAACTTCCATATTCTGAGCAAATATTCTCCTTGGCAGATTAAAAAAGGTCTGTAACCAGGTGGTAATTTTTCTTAAATGTGGCTTATTTTTGTTTGACTGTGTTTTAAACAGGGGTAGCTATATTTTTGGCTGCCAAACCCAGTCTATAGAGAGGCCCCAAGACTGCTGGTGACCGACCATGTGACATGGCAGAGAAGCAGATGGTTTCACAGTCCTGCTTAAAGATGAACATAAACAAGCAGAGCAAGAACAGAAAAGTCCCTCCTGCCTGGAGAAGCTGCAGAAGACTCTCTGCTCCTCAAAATGTCCTAAGTCAAAGACAGAGGCATCAAGGAAGATTCATTGCTTCAAGAATGAAGGCTGCCTGAGCAGTTTTTGGGATTGCAGCTCGGCTTGTGGTCTGTCTAGCACCTCTCCCCATCTCCCATCCTCCTTGTGTGAGTGACCCAAACCTCTGGTCACTGGAACCAGCCCTGTTCCACCGACTCCTTCACAGCTGTGGCCAACACAGAAGGCAATGCCCCTCCATCTAATGGGAATAACAATTTTCTTTGCCCTTCTAGGTGTTTTGAACTATACAGACGAAAGTCTCGCACAGGAAGTAAGTTCCCATTCTAAAACAAGCCTGCAATATTGTTTGCCTGCAAAGAAACAAAGGTTACATGTTTCAAAAGTTTGCACAGTAAGTACTTACAAGCTGCACATTGTTTTTCATTACCAATGATTTGTTTTCTTGCAGAACAACTTCTTCTAAAATATTAAACACAGCCAAAGTGACTAATGCATTTTTTTAATCTAAGAACTGCTCAATTAAAAATTTACGAGGCACGCAATTTTGATTTCTGCCGACAATAGTCAAAACTTGTGTATAAAGATTAATTACTTATAAAGTAAAACACATCTTTTAAAAACTTACATTAAAATTGCATCTGCACTGTGTGTTGGATTTTATTCTACTCTCTTTAAGCAAAGGACTTCTAATGGACTTTTGGTAAAGTTTTATACTGCTGATAGAAATGCGCTGTCTGAATTGCCTAGTTTTTGAACAAGCTGAAACCAAGAAGCAAACCATGTCTTTGTGAACTTTTGGTTCTGATGCATTCATTATACCCTATAGCTATCCAACTTAACAATATAAAAAATATATGGAATTTTAAATTACATTATATTATAGTGAATCATAATCTTACATCAAAGGATACTCATATTTCAGCTAAAATTAGACAACTTCATTAAAATAATTTTTAAAAATATTTGTGCTCGTTTAACTATAACATTTTGTACTGACTCTACATGATTGAGGTTTCTAATGACAGTAAAATATATATTTCTTTTACTATACCAAGACTGCCCTCTAGAGTCTCATTGGGCCAAATTAATCTGTGATGTAACCTCTCCAGAATATACTTGGAATGTAGATATTTTTACATGACCCATTATGCAGTGCTGCAACTTGAATGATACAATGGCTGCTTGAAAAACCTAGGTAATACAATTTCAAGACAAAGATGGGAATTCTTTTTTCACTTACTGTAAGCTCTGATAACTCATTGCAAAAAAGAAAATACGTGCAACCTCTTTGCTGCACAAATTCTTAATTGAGTCGTAAAATATTGGAGAAATTATGAAAAAGAGACTAGTTTTAATCTCTTCCTAAAACCACATGAGAAATGTGTGTGCCTTTAAAAGATGTCAGAGGGAATGCATGCACGGTAACTGAATTAGGCTGGTACTTGTTCTTTCTTTACAAGTGTTAAAAGGCAGCACTTCTCCCCTCTGAGGGTTGGATTAAGCTTCCACTGGAGCCAATGGCAAACCTTAAGTAATCAAGGAAACAGAATTATTGCACTGATTGCCAGAAGCGTTTGTATTCAGTTGTTAAATTAATAATGGGTATCTGGTTCAATAAACAGTTGTGTTTCCCATTAAATTGTAGCTGCAGTGCTGCTTCTTATTACTTACCAATATATTATGCAAAAAAGGCAGGGTAAAGAGTACAAATGGGAAGTAAACAGACCCACACAATATGGTTTTACATTATACGATGCAATGAAACAAACTTTTAGTGCACCCTTTCAACCATACACAATCTCATGTTATTGGAAGAGAGGCTCATTTTCAGATTGAAGGAATATAATTCTTAATTATGACTTTAATTTAAATCAAAGAACGTAATATGTAAGATTTTATTTTTCTCCCCTCCAAGAACCGAATTTTCACTTTTTTTCTTGTTTCCCTGCTCCCAGTAGGAATGGCTTATTCAAATCAGGTTGGATTTTGGCGGTTTTTTAATATATATTATTTTTTATATATTATTATATATATAATGTTTATTATTATATATTATATATATTTTATATACATATAGTATTTTGTATATATTCTGGGGAAAATATGGGATAAATAGCCCCATCAAGGTGACAGAAATTATCTTGACTTAAAGTCAAAAGGATTTTACTCCCATTGATAATTACTAGAATCTGCATTCATTCAATAATGTTTTTCTTTACTCTCAGTGTTCTATAGGAAACAGCAAAAAAATCAATCTGGATCACACCAAATGGCACAGAACTAGAGACTGGTTTTTTTAACTACAGTTTTGTTGGGAAGAAACCCCAGTTCTGTGTTATATGGTCCCAAGTTTTGGCAATGTAACTGCATCTGTATTCGTCTTACCAGGGAGATCCAAGTCCATTCTCTTGAGAGGAGCTGTGCAGTTACTCTTGGTAATTGTGACTGCCACGTGAAGAGGTACAGCCAATCATTTTGGACATCTAGGGCCAATTTCACATTGTGAGGGCAGAGCATGCAGAAGAAACACTACACAGACAGAAATACACAAGTCTTGACTTTGAGTACTTTGCAGGCAATCTGGAAAATATTTCCGTAGTATAACAAAACAATAACTTAAAAACATTATGTTACACATCATAGACCTAAATTGACAAAAACACCTACCAAGTTAAGTTTTTTTTCATCTAAAAGAAATGATTAGAGTTTATTCTGAAGGCCACTGCATTCAATGGAGCTCTGTCCATTGAGGTGAGTTAGCTTCTTACTCATCCCTTCTTATCCTCTGTATACTTGAAATAGCAGGAATCAATTTAGACCATCTCCTAAACATATCTACACAATCAAATGATCACAGAATCCTGGATGAAGAATACAAAAGCCTCAGACATTTCTCTGCTGTTCCAGGACACTATTTTTAATGTAACTTTCCTTACTATTTCCCTTAGCAATAATGGGAAGACTACATTTCTTATTATCTCTTTTACATTGAAATAGGTTTCCTTTTTTATTATTTGTTTGTTTGTTTGTTTGTTTTTAATCTGGATCCTATTATTCTGACTATACTTTGAAAATACTTGCAGTCATTCCTAACATCAAGATGTACTTCTATCTTTTAGGGAGTATTGATTTTTAAAATCCTCTAATTTTGTTGCCTTCAGGCTGACATTTTTCACTATTAGGCCACTTTTTCAGTAAAACAGAAACATAAAAAAAAAGAGTCATTTTAAGGAAAAAAGCTTACTATTGATTTAACTAAAAGTCACATCAGAGATTTTTCTGCATCTAGCCCTATTACAACTGTGATTTCAGAAATAATGGATAATTCACTGGATTTGGGTGCTAAGCAAAAGAGTTGTTGTATTGGCACTGTTTAGGAAGATACCAGGCATTTTATATAACCACCTGCTGTGATACATACATGAAGGATGTGAGCTAGAGCTTGCACTTGACTGAAGAGCATCATAACCATTAACCTGCAGTTTACTCTGAGGCACTGATTTCCCAGTGTCCCCATCTGGAGATGTTCCACTTTGTCTGAAACCACTCTGATGAAGCGTGGGCTTGTGAGAATGACTGCACTGCTTGTTACCAGTGTTACTCACCTGCAGAGTGGAACTATATTTAGTGTTTGTGGCATTCTCACCACCCTACAAAAATGTCTGATTATGCTAGAAAAGGAAATGCTGTAAAGAGAAGAAATCAGGAATTTGTCCTTTCTCCTTTATCCAAATATTCCTTCTCCTAGTGATTAAAATAGTTTTTAAGACCTAGATTTGTCTTTACTCCGCAGAGTAGGAGAAGGGACTTGTGTGAACCGGTTGTTGCCAAAGTGAACAACTGAACCACTTCATGAACCTTTTCATCTGATCTGGTGCTGATGCAGAACTGAGAGACCATGTCTGCACTGTCCCTTGCACGGGCATTAACAAAAACAGGCGAATAGCCTGTTCCGACTGAAACTTTTAAAAATCACTGATTAAGTTTGGGGCAGACCATCCTGCAGAAAAGGATCCCCTCTGCACATGCAACGGGTGGAAGGGAATGCATGGCATATGGCTGAGGTGGAGGAAGGTACACTAGCCCTCACAGAGGGCAGATTTAGTAGGATAGTGCCTGAAATATTTTGAGCAGAATATATAGCCTGTGGTTGGTATAAGAGAAGATCTAGCTCCTGCACTTCTTCTTCAACATTTTTGCCCACGGCTGTATTTTAATCCCATATTTCCAGACTGAAATAAGTAATTTGCCTCCAAAAAAGGCTGACGATGCCAAAGTCTTCAAAGACATGCTTTGACTACACTAAAAGGTTAACAATAAACTTCAGCTAGAAATTAAACTGCAGATTTGGTACCTATGAAGAAACAGCACCAAAACAGTTTTAAAATGGGAAAATCACACATTTCCCCATATTATAATTAGCTGCCCATAGTGTGTTCAAGATTAATTAGATTTGGCTGAACTATTTCTTCAGGAAGGGGATATATGAAGAGGAAAATAACCTTAACATGAGCAATAGAATCTCAATTAATTTCTGCAAAACTTTCCTTCTTTTACTTATTTTCTCCCTCCACAATACCTTTCACTTAAACCAAACATGTTTCTTTTTACGTCTTGGCATTACCAAATTCATCCTTTCCCTGTGACAGCTGTTACATGTGTAAGAACTGTGTTGCCTCTTTTGGAAGAAAATTGCTTCTCAGTGTTGTGTGACTGAAAAACAAATTCCAGTCCATCTCTAGTTAGCTTTTTAAGTTTAAAATAAAATCCTATTTCCAATTCTAAATCCCTGCAGTGTAAGAAAGGAAGAATCATATCATTTGAAATGTCTAAACAAATCATTGTAAAGGTGTCATCATATTTAAGCTGGTGGACAAGAACACTCAATTTGTGTGTGTTCATGTGTGGGTGTATTCATTTCAACAAACAACCATATAGCTAAATTAAGCAAAAAAAAAAAAGGTCCATGCAATTCTTTCCCTTTACTCTCAGTTTCTTGCTCTGCTACATAACGTTGTAGTCAGGTAAGGATTAAAGATGTATTGTTTCTTCTGTGATGCAGAACAAGAGTGCTCTAGTTATTCTAAAGTCAGTTCTGAATTTTGGATGAATTCTTCACACATAGCTGTTAAGGGCACCACACCATCCCGACTGCTGTGCCAAAGGGGAAACCAAAGTACACACTGAAACTTTGTCCCTGTGTGGTAGATGAGTCTTGCTGGTTCCCAGAACAGGAGGTGCCCGTAGAAGCCTATCTCAGGAGACAGTGGCATGTGCTGCATTGCACTGTGAGTCTGCAACAGTGGTGCTGGAATTGAGACAGATCTTGGAGTGATTTACGCTTATACATTTGAAATTAATTTTTCAAAAGCAGCTTAAAATAGCCACTTAGAAACTCTGCAGGTTCTGAGACACTCTGTTGAGATAGCATTGTCTCATTCTGAATTTATACAGTCTCCCCCATAAATTTTGAAATTGCTTCAGAACATCCTTCAGGCTTTCTTTAAGGACCTTTCTGAGTTCTTCCCTTACCTTTTGCATCTCTTGTTCCATTATTCACTGGATCCCAGAGGATGTACTGGTTACCCTCCTCAGAAGTCTTTCACAGCTGGTATCAACTCCACAGTGCCCACAATTTCTCACAATACCTTCACCTGAAAAACAAAACCAAAAAATCCTGAGACTGTAGTTTCTTCTGGTGCTTTTTCACAGGCTTTAGAACTAAGTGTGTCACGGGTCTGGCTATCCTAAGTACAGAAAAAGCGTCATCACCCACATCTGGGTCCAGAGTTCCTACTTTCTACTCAACGTGTGTCTGTACTAAATGTCTCCACCTGATATCACGCTTGCTGGCCCCTGTTCCATCTTAACTTTGTAGTTCTTTCTTCATATGGAACAAATTTCTTCTACTGCAAATAAATGCAAAATTACAGAAATACATTAATAAGCTGCTGTAGCAGAAAGCATGGCAGGGGCTACATGCCTTTGGTAATAAATGCACTCTTTTTATCCTTATTCCCAGCCTGGGGAAAAAACCTACTTTTTTCCCTCAATAATTGCAGATGCTTATACTCCTAGAAACACATAGAAAGGTCCATATAAATGCTGTCCTGTAGACATAACTGTGCTGATAAATATCTTAAATACAGTTCAGTGAAACACAGGACTAGGACCTTCCTTGAGTCCTGGCTCTTGATATCATGAACAATTGTATCCTAAAACTGATTTAGTAAATGTAGTTGGTTTAACTTCAAAGTTAAGTCTTTTTAACTGCAATTACTTCCCTGGAAGAACTAGAATAATGCTTAGGAATCTCATCATTTCAGACCTAAATGCATTTACAATCTTTTTATCTCTATTTCTTCTTATGCCAACATTGCCATTTAATTAAAAAAGTTATTTCCCCTCACTGTGTTTACACACTTGATATATTTATAGATTGCAATCATAGCCTCCTCCATACTACAATCTGCTTATATAAACAAGTCAGCCTTCTGCAGCGTCCTTTCCATAAAGATGGGTTCTCTGGCTCTCTAGTCTTCTTAGCCTCTCTCTGCACCTGATCCAGATTCAGTTCACTGCTTCTGGGCAAGAAGAAACACCTCCATTGTAAAGCCTTACAATATCAAAATGCAATGTTGTTAGCCCTTATCTATCTCTATTGCTCATCCCTGTAGTATTCCAGAAATCTTCAGTATTGACAGAGCTTTTGAGTTTGTACCAGTATCCTCAGAATAATTCCAACACAATTTTGATGTTCAATCAAGAAAATATTAAAAAGGATTGACTCAAAAGCTCCTGAGCCTAACTAGTAACATCTCACTTTATATTTGAACCTGCCCCTTTCAGCACTACCTGTTCCAGTCTTTGCTCACCTACTTCCCTTGCTTCCTACCTTCCTTGTACTTTCTCCAGTAGATGCCATTTTCTCAATTTTGCTTGAGGTTTCCCACATGGCTCTTCTTCAGGCCCACTGATGCAAATCAAATTGATGAAATCAATTCCCTCTGTCAGTCCCACAAGAATGACTTTGATTTGTTCTTACTGCACTTTGTCTAATTTTATTCTTTCAATACTTATTCATCTTTTTTCAAAAATATAATATATACTTGAGACAACACTGCAAGTCCTGCAACAATTTTAATCATATTCATTTTTCCAGCACCAGTTCATACCCCAGTATTGTTCTTATCTGCTTGCAAGACTGTTGAAAAATCTTTCTTGTGATGTTTTAACTGGACATTCCTTTGCCAGCTCTTTGAGATTATTTTATTTCCCCCAGCTGGAATTCAATAACATTTCTTGAGCATTACTCCAATCTCAGTTGAAGATATTTATGTTTCAATAATCTTATTAACATTTTCCATCATTTTTCCCCCACTAAAACATCACATTATTTGAAACTGAATCAAAGTATTCACTTACTTTTGACACTAAACTGAAAATGCCTTCCATCTAGAGGTCAAACAGTCACTGTGTAGCAGATTTACATCTTCATTAGTCTTTGTCATTTGTCTTGCAAGGTCTACATCACGTTGTGTCTCTGCTTGTTGTTGACATCCTACTTAAAATGACTGTTCATCCAGTTGGCTCTGAAGTCCTTCCTCATAGTTTTTTTCCATTGATTTGAGACAAATTTTAATAACATCAGCATCTTAGGCTTAATGTTGAAGGCTCTGAGACTTCATTCTACATGGATTCAGTGTCTAGTTCCCTCTATTTATTCAGGTTTACCTTCTTACATAGCTATAGGTGTGTTTATATTTAGCCTTACATTCAGCTACTGCTGAATTGACTTGTGATCCCTAAACTAAGTTTTCTTGCCATTTTCCATTTCACTTAAATGTCCTTGTCACTAACCAAAATGAAGCCTGAAATGGTATTATCTCCTGTTTTAGCAGTAAAACTTTGGTAGAATAAATAATTTGCTTCTATGTAACACGGAATATCTGAATCATACCATACCCGTGACTGTTTATTTAGCCATTGCTGCATTTTTGTGTCTTCTGCAAAACTGTTCAAACCTCTGTTTCATCTCACATCTGTATCGTGTTCTTGTTCCTGACAGAAATCACCACTGTTATGTTGCATCAGGATTTACACTACAGCAGAGACGAGTGGATACTGTGCTGCAGTAAGAAAATCTTATTAAAATGCAAGCACATGTTTAATTTACAAATGTAACCACTAATGTTTTTTAAAAGATTCCCACTTCAGTTGCATAAAAACAACTGAGATCCTCTTCAACTTTGTCAACTCTATCAATCTCCAGAATTAGAAGACTACAGGGGACTATGTGATGGTCTTGTTTCTTCAAGAAACCTTCACCTATAACACAAGGTGCTGAACCACATAACTCTCTTCCAAGATGTTTCCTGTGTAACAACAGAATATTTTTAAGGAATCTATAAATTTTGGATGTGAAGATGGAGAAGCCATTGCTTCCCATGGTAACTTGAATTGCCTATTTTTAATTTGAATTTTTTTATTATGTGATTATACACTGGATTTTGCTAAATCCTCTACTATTGGGTATTTTCTCCTTTCTATGACACTGCCTTCATATCACTTTTCATCTTCTTTTTGATAAACGAATTGAGCATTTCAAATTTCATATTTTACTCGTCCAGTATTTGTTTGTCTTCTTGTTGCCCCACATCATTTCAAAAGTATGGGCAGCATTAGTGAAGATAATAATTTGAGGTGAATCTTACTGCTACTTCCATTTCTAATGCAACTTGCTCTTCTCCTATTCATTTATACTGAACAGCCTTATTAATTGTTTTGGGGTTTTTTCCTGGAAGATTCATAGGAGATTAGCAAGTCATTACCATTATTGGCGTGTGTGTCACAGGGGAGAACTAGAGTTGTCAGCTTGCCCAGATAAAATGAGTGATATTATTTTGGTCTTGTCCTCAGACAAAACACAAAATATCAGTCACAAATGGTGCTGATGTGCTGTGCCTTCACACTGATCCAGACTCTCTCAGCTTTAGTTTCAAAATGCTGCATGCACACACACACCCCCACGTGTGTAATTTTTCATGCACACACATGCACAGACGCTACTGCTGCCTCGGGGAGGAAAGAGCAGAGTGGGAGGGTAAACAGGGAGGGATTGTCTCTCTCTTTTGCACAATCTGAGAGTAAAGTTAGACATTAGATTAAAGAATTAGAGATTGAAACACACTGCTGCTTGGCTGCACTACTGACTGTCCTTAGAAAGGAAACATTTATGTGGTCCCTGATAGGTGACTCACCTGAATGAAGGAAAAATGCTGTGACAGTAACAGCTAGTGAGTGTGAGTCAAAATTAATATTGCAGGATGAGATGTCTACTTTCTTGAATTTATAATTGCATAGCAATGAAAATATAACATCATAATTGTCAGATACTCTGCTTTTCCTGACTTGGTCTTGCAGTAATTTTCAATGGTCACAATTTGTTTGAAATTGAAATCCAAGAACTGCAAAACTCAAATGTCAATGGAGTTTTAAACTGTCCTACTACTAACACAATATAAACTGTGATTTTAAGAACACACTATATAAAGAACAGTAGAATAATCCTAGAAGAAAACCATTGGTCTAATGATTCTGTCTAGCAGAATATCACTTCTGGATGTAGCAGCTTCTATCAAACAGAAACATCTTAAAAAGGACAACTACTGATTTATGAGAAGACAGCACTCTGGACCTCTCTAACAGGTTTAACAGGGTAAAATTATCCATATATGCAATAGTATTTAAACCCTTCTGCAAGAAAACTCTGTTTGCCTCATGGATTTTTTTATTGACCTATGTTTTTTGTTTCAAAGACCACAAGTTCTGTATACTTTTTAGTACTTAAAACATTGTGTTTCCGTGTTCTGGACACTACAGAATGCTCCCTAAAGGGCTTCGTTTTAGTCTCTAATTGCACTCACTCAGCCTCAGGTTTTTCAGGGGGAAAGAAGTGAAGTTCACTGAAGAGCCCTTTGAAGTTTGGGTGGAATATTGCTGTTCCAGCAGTTAAGTGATGCACAGCACCTTCGTCATTTTGCAGCTGTTGGAAAATCTCAGGAACAATAATGTTTTTGTCCGCTGCACTTTTCTATGTTTTCAAAGAAGCAACATGACTTACCTTATGTTTAACTGCAAAGTATAAGTGCAGTCTGTAACAAATAAATGTAAGCGGTGTAGGCTGGAGCCCTGGGACACATATTACTTATACATATCTTGTTGGTAACAGAACATAAATACTTCACTAAAGTCTCCATTTGTAATTTGTGCTGAACGTTTCTGAACATATGAAATATGAATTACATTTTGTAATGGCCCTTTGTGTTGAGGTCTAGTGGGAAAATATTGTTCTCCATGAGACAAAGTAAATTGCAATGATTCCTGAAGGGACTTGACTTTTGTACAAGAAAATACATTTAATCTGACATAGTTACTCTAATGATCTCTCATGTTATCTTTTATTGAACACAAAATGAGGTACAGCCATCAAAGTTTAGCATGCTACTGAGTGCACCATCATTAGAATACTAATATGGGGCTAAAGGGAATTTGCTTAGCTCTACACACTTTTAGGGGCTCACAAGTTCAGTGGAATGCTCTGTGCCACCTGGTATTTAAGGGAGGGAGGCTTGCAAAATGTGGATTTACAAACATGCACTCAAAAGAAGTTAGAAACAATCATTCTGTCTTCAGGTGTATGAGGAACTGAGGGATCTCTTCAGAAGAGAGGGACGAGAGGAGAACTATCACTGACTTCAGCTACATAGTGGGACATTCCAGAGAAAGCCGGAGCTGGCCAGCAAAAGAATGATGGCAACAGGCTTGGGAGAAGGAAAATTCCAATTTGATATTAGGAAAACTATTGCCCAGGGAGGCCATGGGATTTCCTTCTTTGAGGGATTCTCCAAACTCAACCAGAAAAGGCCATATACAACATGGTCAAAATCCAGAGCTAGATCTCACTTCAAAGTCAGCCCTGCTCTGAGCAAGGGTTTGGGCCAAATGCCACCAGAGATGCTTTCTGACCTACATTATTGCATAATTCTATGACCTTATTTTATTATAATGCATCTATTATGTGAAACCCTATTTCGTCTATAAAAGTCATCTGTAATTTCATCTGGAGTGTATTTATCTGTGAAAGAGGAATACTAGTGCAATATGGTTCCATGTGAAGAATAGAAAATTGCTATTGTCTTGTATTAAAAATATGACTAATAATACTTTTTTAAAGTTAAAATTAGCTTCCAGCTAGTTATATAAGACCAAAGCAACTTCAATAGAGGGTTTGATAAGGTTTTTAACCTTTTTTAAATAATCTTAATATACATTGTTATACATTAACTTATATATTGTTATACATTAACTTCATGACTATTTTGCTGTGTCCATGATAGCCCTTTCTTCATCTGACTACTTTTTCTAATCTCAGCACAGGATGAGACAGCACTGTGGAGAAATGGCGGCGGTGGGGGGGAATAGAAACGTCTGTAAATGAACCCCGCTGAGGCCACACTTTAGAGATTTTGTTTAATTTTTTCACTTGGGTTTGGTCTGTATTTCTCCTTAAAGAGGGATCACACATTTTTCATTTTTTAATAATCTTATTTGCGAAGTTTTTAGCAACAACATTTTTTTTTTTTAACACAGAAATATCATTCTAACATCAAAGCAAGCTCAGAGGAACCATCTGCTCCCTGTACATTGATTTTAGTGAAACTAACACAAAGTGTGCCTGATAATTGCATAGGCCTTTTGCAAAAAACAGCATCATATGCTTGATAGTATACAGTTTCTTTCTAGTTTTTTAATGTTTCAAAAATAATTTGGGAAACTGTCTAGTCTCTAGTGATATCCATCATAACATTAAAGAGTAATCTCATTTCAGTAATGATACTGTAACTCAGAGTCCAGCAAATGTTTGTGGCATTCATGCACTTTTCCATGCTTTCACACATTTGACTTTGTTTCGAGTAAGAAAGAGGCAATTAAGTATTTTAAGTGTATAATGCTTGCTTATTTTCATTATTATAGCCTTTTAATATGTTAACTATACTCTCACCTCTAACTTTTTATGAATGTAGTTTGGGGATAAAATTGGTTTGGGGACTTTATTTTCATTCTAGGAGCTAAGGAGATGAATACAGTAAAAGTTTCAAGCACAGAAAAGTTGTTACTTGCGCAGGACTTTGTCTTACTCAGCTTAGACCTTTACAGAATTTGGGAATAGTTAAGAACTTGTCCTTGGTAGTCTGACATAGCTTTTTGTAGTAGTTGCTTATTCTTAGTTAATTTCAAGTTACTGAAGAATTTGAAACATTTGAATATTAACACAAAACAGAGCAAGAAGCAGAGGTATCATTTAAAGGGACATACTTAATTGAGGAGATGCACAACTCTTATTCAGTTCTGGGTTTTAGTACAAACATAATTCCCTCTTGAAAAGATTAAGGAAAGTCAGAAATATTTCTATCTATATTGCAGGCACTTTTCATTAAAAAGCTGTATGCTCTTTGCAATATTGCTTTTGATTACTTATCTTAGTTGAATGTTGTTATTTCTTAATCACAAGGCAGAAGTTGGAGTTTTGCGTATTTTAAAAAGAAATTAAGACATGGCATTCTGGTCATATTTAAATGAAGCTTATTTAATGGCTTGCAATAGCTATATTTCCTGGAAGAATTTTAATCATAAAAGTGCTCATTGATAATTTCCTGAACTTTTAATATAAATTACAATTACCATGGAGTCACATTATTGTGGCATCTTGTAGCGATGCTTCCCCAAGTATTTCCCTGGTATCTTATCAGTAGCTTCAGGAGCTAGAGGTGATAATTTTTTTACTTAATAGCCCCTGTGAGATTTTTCCTCCATGACTTTGTCTGAAACCATCTTGAACGTTTGCAAAATTTTGGCATTTACAACATCAATCCATTTACACAACGTGGCAATCAGCTCAGCAAACCTCAGCATCTGCCCAGTAATTGATTGCGGTATTCATTTGGAAGCTGAGTAGGTTCTCTTTTCACATCATGACCATGACCCGTTTACTCCCATTGTCAGCTCAAAAAACATTCTTATTTTTGTATCTAATGAAATAAAGTGCTAGTAAATTGGTAGTTTGATAAGTATTTGATGTAATTTGACAACCAAAAACACTATTTAAGCCCAAATGATCATTTTCTTTAACCCTAACAGCCTAACAACACAGGGAGGACCAGGTTTGTAGGAGTAATACAGACAACTTAACCTAATCCCCCTGTTCTAATAAATGATGTTACTTAAAAATCTTATCCTGCCAACTGAACTAAGGATAATCTAAAAATTTGCATCTTAGGCCACTTCTAGAAATGTTTTTATAGCATCTTGTTTTTCTCTTATTTTAAAACTTGACAGATGTTCCTGCCAATAAACTTTAATAGAGAAAGCACTATATTAAATAATATTTTTCTATTATTACGAGTAAAATGAAGCATAGCTACTTTCCAAACACACAGAAGGGAATCCAGAAAGGTTCAGGATTTTTTCATAATGCCTTTGTGAATGGAAATAGCAAGAAATAAAAAGTTTGTTATTTATCATACATCATGTAGCAAAAATCTCACAGATCTTGAAGTGCTGTCTTGCCACAGAAGATATTAATTATCCACCAGAGATTTCACCAGAATAATCTCTATTTCTCAGCCTGGCCTAATTTAGCAGCCCCTCTCCTTGTCTCTAAAGCACGTATACACTCAGCTTCACTTACATGTCAGATTATGTAACTCAGATTAAGCATTAAGCATATGTCTAAATCATTTGGGACTTTAATTAGGCAACTAGTGAAAAAGGCTAGCATCCTAATGCTAGAATTAATTTTAACAGAAAGGCTTGGAAGCAGAATTCCAGCTAGATAGTATGAAAGAAAATTAATACCGTTAAGTCCAAAATGCCGTCAAAAGCTATTATTAATCAGTAATAAAATAGTTCTGCTGTTTTAATTAACAGGATCAGTTAAGCAATATAAAAAAAAAAACCGCTAATAAACAAAAAAGATACATTTAAATACTAACATAGGGTTTAACGCAAGAAATGTATTTGCCAAGGAAGACAGGTATACTGACAATGAATCAATTAATGTTTTATTGCAATCTGGTTTCAGGCCAGAAATTTATAATTTTAACTATCCAACATTAACATAAGAAATCCCAGTAATGGTTACAAATCTATTTCTATCAGGTAACAGAATTCGGAAAAGTTGATGAAAAGTCAGAAGTGTAACAGTCAGAGGCTTTCTTTTAAGGGCAGAAGAGAAATACTGATCAAATTTTTGAGTTACGTCCTTATTTTTAACTTTATCTAGACACAACATAAAATATAGTATCTACTGAACTTAATCTTTAAATCAGCAACTCTGCATAATTTTCACACAGAATTTCAAGGCACTGCCTGGAAAGCCATAACTGACACTATTTTAATAACTGTAATAGGTACTGAAAATGTAACAAGAGAGCTGGGAATGGACATAAAGCCATTTTTATATCATTATTTTCAAAGGGAAGTGTAATGATCAGACAAATAGTCAATAGCTGGTTAATGGAGGTGTAGTGAAAACGTGAAGCAAATTAAATACCAAAATAAGCAAAAAGATTCAATTTGCAAGTTAATAACTTCTTTGGGGGATTTTGAAGATACATTAAACTACTAGAAATGAAAGCTTGTGATTAAATATCACAGGCACAGAACACAGCTGGATCTCCAGCTATTTGGTAGTATCTAACATGTCTACAGAGATTCTTCATTTTTCCCCCCTGAAATCTAATAACTGACTGCATGGCAGCTGTTCTTACAAAGGGAAGGATTTGAGCTGTAAACACTTCCAAAGATGTTCTTCTTTCAAAGAGGCAAAAGGCAGTGCAAAGGGATGCACTGTCTTGTTGTACCTAAATTTTACCTATTTCTGCATCTAGGATGGTTATATAGAGAATGTGCTTTCAAAAATAATGAGATTAATACTGTTCTGTTGCAACACTTCCTCTCATTCTTGTTTGTGGGATTTTTTTTTAATTTGAGCTAAAAGAAATAATAAGCTGTCTTAAAATGCAGTTATATTATTTGGAAGTAATACAAAAATGCTTTCTTTTGTGGTGGAAAACTGAAAAAATTTACAGAATTACTAGATTGCAGAAATTTTAAAAAGAAGGAAAAAAACTAAGAATTTCATCCCAGTGCTGCCACTGGTACCAGGGTTGCTCTAGACAGGCGTCTTTGTTGAGCTCTTTCTGCTGAGATATGCCTGTAAGTCCAAAAGTTTTGACCATCACTTTTCCTTATTGCTAACAGAAACTTTAAAACAATACCGCAAATATTAACAGAAACAGAATTTGTCTCAAGAAACCAGCGTGATTTGTTCAACAAGATATTTACAATGTCTACCCACACTGAATCAAATTAGGCATGTGGCTCATGGGGTTCTGCTCAACCACAGGAGTGCTCAACAAAGTAAGAATTTGCTTATCCTTAGTGATAAATATGTATTCTGACCCTCTGTTGTCTGGCAAAACACACAGAGGATGGATAACATTGCATGTAAATGCCTAATGACAAGTGCCAGGATTAATGTGACTAAGCCTGGCAGGGAGATAGACCTACTTGCTGCATATTCTGCTAATGGATCAAAAGAAGAATTGTATTTGCACAACGAGTTGCAGCAGAGGTTAATACATCTTGTAGGGAAAGGGAAGATCTCAATCTCCTAACAACAGCTCATAGGGAAAAATCCCTCTTTGGCTCTTCTTAGGACAATTATATCTAGAATCTAATTGTTGGGGTTTGCTTTAGTTCAAAATACAACATGGCTGTCTACATGGTTTGCAAGCAGTTCTTTGTTCAACAGAATTATCACTTGTTTTATTAATTGTATCTCATAAAAATCAATGATAACTGTACAGTGCATTTAGGGGTACAAGAAAGTTTTATTTTATGATTTGACTTGTTTATAAGCAACCTCCATATGCTTTGTGTGAAAGACGTGGGGTTTGGTTTCTTTTTATTCTTTTCCTTATTATTTTATTTCTTAAAGAGTGATTCCTCAATCTTTCAATATGAATGAATATCTTTTTTTTCAGCTTAACTTTTTATTCAGGAGATGATCCATTTCAGTGAGAGAGAACATTTTTTACATTTAAAATTTATTGACACATTCTTTGTGGGAAACACATCCCTTATAAGAAAAACAAATATTGACAATCATGCCAGGTGTTTCTGTCTCTTCCTACCCCACTCAGTATAGAGGAAGGATGAGAAAGAGTGGCGTTGTGCCATGGCTGTGCAGAGAGGTCTCAGGAAGGGCAGACAGACAATATCACCTTCCTGGAGGGAGAAGGAGGCCAAAGACCTGTGAGGGTAGGGATGAGCTGTGCAGGGGATGAGGATGCTAGCACGGATTTTGGGACATTTACTGACTTTGAGCGTGCTCGTGCCTTCTTGCTGCTGTGCTCAGTGCCCACAGCCCTGCATCACAGCCTGCCTTACCCGCATGCCCTGCATCAGCCTGACAGACTCGGGAAGATACTGACACTCCATCCTTTGTCTGTACCCATCCTGGGGCTTACTCTCCCACAAAAATGACTCTGAAGGACTTGTCTGGACAGCTGGCAGCCTCCTGGCAAGGAAGGTCTGTATGCCTGAAGGGAGAGGAATTTTCAGGGTACGCTGCAGGGATGTGCTGGATCTCCAAACATGGGACTGCCCCCATAGGCTGTAGCCTGGTTTCATGAACCAGCTAAGAGAGCAAGACAGAGACGGGCAGGCTGAGGTGCCATGCCTCTGAGAGTCAGCTCTACATAGCCTAGACACTTCTTGTAATGTCAATTCAATTTCCCCTCTTCGTCCCCTAGAATATAACTTTCTGGCCTGACACCACTGACTTTCCCAGATGAAAACTGCTCAGCCAATGCTAGTGTTAAATGCTGTTTTATTTGATCACTTCTACTCTGTTCCTTTCAATTTCAGGACCACCCATGACTCACAGCCCTCTAGCCTGATTTTTTTCTGTCATGGCATTTGGCAGCCAGTCAAGTTCTGCTGGCATTAGCTGGCACAAGTGTACTTCAGCATGTTCCTGTGACAAGTGCCACTGTTCCAGGAGTGCATGGGAGCTCCTATGGCTAACGAAAGGCTGCACTTTATTGTGGCCTGATAAAGCTTTTGTGTTGCTGGAGCCCTCTAAGAGACAGCATCTGCCTTCTCCACAGCTGGCTAATGGCAGCCCTGCTCTCCAGAGCAGTGCCAGCCATTCCTTTCAGCCTCTCTGGTCTACCCAGCTGGCAGAGGGAGCCCCTGTTAGGTAACTGAGGATTTTGGTCACTGCATAATGTAAAAGTTCTGCAAGCCCCGGTGCTGGCAGTTTGCTCTGCCACTTTGCTGTACAGAGCAGGATGCACAGGCAGACGATTGCACGTAGGCAACTCCATGGAAATTAATCCTGGAAAGAGGCCCATGGTCACTGCTCACAGTGCCCTCAACAGCTACCAAAAACTCAGCATTCACAGAAGGATTCTTAAGCTGCTGCCACTGAATGTTCCCCTTTCACAGCAATCACATTTTGGTCTGATCTCTCACATTATAGGAACACACACAAACATTCCTCCCCACAAGTGAGGAAGGCTGTGCCAGGAGACATTCTACTCATAAGAACACCTGGAGAGCTTCAGAACAAAGGCCCATTTCACCCTGCATTGTGTCTCTAACTGTGGGTCTCTAAGAGGGTATTTAGGGAGAAAACATCAAAGGAAAGCATGGAGTAATATCTCCCTACAGTATCTCACCCCCAACTTTCAACAATTTGCAGAACAAGTCTATTTAATCTCTTCTTGTACAGAAATAATTCCTTATTTCAGATCCCACTCCTGTCACTGTTCTCCGCACATTTTCTAGTTTTAAAATATCCCTTTTTTTTTTTATTATTATGAAGAGGGTCAGAACTGCACACACTGTCCCTGGGCACACCAGTGTTTCATATAATGACATGGTAATGCTTTCTATGTTGTTCTCTATTTCCGTCTCAACAGTTCCTACTGTTCTACTTGTCTCTTGATAACAGCTAAGTGCTGAGCAGATGTTTCCAGAAATCTTACAAAAAATCCTTTTCTCACTAATACATATTCAAAACATAAGCAACAACCCCCTCCCCTCAACAAAAAACTTCAGCCAAAACAGAGTTATTTCTCTAATTGTAAAGGCGTAAATGTCTTTGCCAAAGAATAAAAGGAAAGCCTTGCACATTACAATCCTTACAATATAAAAAAGTTCACATTCTTTCTGGAATATTTTTTTCTGGCCATTCTAATGCTGAATGAATTCATTATCTCCATTTACTGACCTCTAAGTCTTGAGCATTCAAGCTGTTATTCTAGATGTTCCAAGTGCATTGTCCTCTGTGCACTTCCTGCTCACACTCTGAACTTACTGAAGTGAAACAGTCCAGTTAAGCAAGAAAGACTCTTAGGTTCCCTGTACATGTATTATTAGAGATGTTGGTATTAACTTCATACTTATGACTTTCCATTAAAGAAATATTCAACACCTTTTCTTGAGAATTCCAAAATTGCCAGTTCTTGAAAAACACCTTCTTTGTAACTGCAAAATTGAGGTGGGAAGATACTTTTGAAATAAGTTAATGTAATTAAATCTAGTTTTGAATGACTATGAAATACTGAAAAATTACCAGTCACTGGCTTTGAATTGATAGTATTAACAAGGTAAATATATATATATATACAAATACATATATAAAGATACCATGTTACTCAGAGAAGCATAACTGGAAGGATAGGTAGCAGAGGTTCATACTTGTGACTCCAGGGGAATTTAGAGCATCCCCTGTCCCTCCTGTGCATTTTCTTGATGTCATGGGAAGTGAATTGAAGCTCAGTCTTGAAGCTCAATTGAAGACAATGTCTTTCATCAGTGTTTTCAGGCTCAGCTTGACTAAACACTCTGCACAATCATGGAACATCCAGGGAAGCCTGGTAAGCAGAGGACAAACACTAAAAGAGCTGCATGAAACAGGTAAGATGTTCTCATCATATGTTTTCTAATCAATGAGGATTAAGGGAGGTAATTGCTCTACTCTGTAGACTAGATGTGTAAGGTGCCACATTAGGTGTAAATTAGTAAATTTATTATGGTTAGGGATACAGGGTATCTTCATGAGGTATTCTACCTCCACTGGCTTAGACCTGAGACACAGAGAGATTGCTGTGATCATGGTCTTCTACTCCACGCCAAAGAACCAGACAGAGGATCAACTTTTAAGGTTGCAACACTTTGAAATTCTTTGGCAACCAGACGTGAGAAATGCCTGGTGTCTCTTGGAAGGCAATGAGGCTCTTTGCCTCTTGGACTCAGCATAGATTGGTCTGTCAGCATGGACAGTTTAGATGAATCCTTGGCCAAAGATTTCCATTACAATGTAACTCCTTGTCAGCACCAACTTGTGTGACATTTACCCAGACTAGCTTTTAAAGAGCTCAGCCAGAGAAGATGATCACCATACAGTCCGTGGCTGTATGAGTCTGTGACTTATCTTCATTTTATGAGACCTTAAAGCATGGCTGTGACTCTCTCTGGAGAGAGGTCTCACTCCTTCCTCCATCAACTTCTCATTCTTCTAAAATACAAACCACTCTTACTTGCTGTCTGTATTTTTTCCATTAAAAAAAAATAAAATAAAAATATACTTCTTTTACCTTCAGTCAAAAGCTGTTTACGTTTTGCTGCATAATTACATTTGTCTCTCTTCAAGGTCCCGTATTTCTGCCAAGACAAATAATACTGCTCTGAACTAGAAATGCTTTGCAGAAGAGGTTAATTCTCACTGAAAGTATCCTATTAGCACCACCATCTACAGTATACAAAGGCAGTAGCCACTTCCACACAGCATTTAGAAAGACAAAAAAAACCCTTAGTCTAGGCTTGGGCCAGGAGTCTGGAAGGATATATCAAAAGTTTTGAAATATCAAAATTTTGAAAGGTTAGATGGAGGCCATAAGGAAATACGGAAACCCCCTCAGCATCATGTAACTAGACAGAATTGTTGTCCCAATACTTACATATTGTTTGGGTCCAAATCAATGTAATCAATGTGTGTGGGTGTCAGAGGGATTTGAATTTGCAAACTAACAAAACACTAACTGCCAAAAGCCACAGAAATCTGGGCACTTTACTGTTCTTTTTCTGACCTTCATTTTAAATTTCTGTGTAACTCACTGTCATTATGTCTACCCTGCTTGTAAAAGTATGAGCAGGTATGAAGAGAAGCTGACACAGGAAACCTGTTTTTCTTGAGACCTCAACCCAGTGCAGAAGCATCATTGTCCAGGTTGGGACACGGTGAGAATCTCAGCCTTAACTTTAAACAAGTACATTTCTGTGCCTCATACTGTGGAGAATAAATTAAATCTGTCCTCGACTCACCCTAGAGTTTCAAAAACTAAATTGTCAGTAAACTCCTGATTTCTCTTTCATCTAGCCCCTTACTTTTTTAAGACAAAGTCATTATTTCTGAGCAAGCCAACTCATTATTTTAGATTTTTCTTGTTAATACCATGTCACAAAAGGGCTTGATAAGGAGCCTTTAGGAGTTGAGTAGAAAACTTCCCCAAAACAACAGCAGCAACAGCAGGAGGAACCAAAGCAGAAATTTGTGGGATGGTAGAGGACAATTACTGAGAATCATAGAAAAGAACCATAGAATATGCTGAGTTGGAAGGGAGCCACAAGGATCATTGAGTCCAACTCCAGGCCCTGCACAGGACATCCCAAGAGTCACACCATGTGCCTGAGAGCATTGTCCAAACACTTCTTGAGCTCTGTCAGCCTTGGTGCTGTGACCACTTCCCTGGGGAGCCTGTTCCAGTGCCCAGCCACCCTCTGGGTGAAGAACCTTTCCCTAATAATCAGTCGAAACCTCCCCTGGCACAGCTTCAGGCCATTCCCTCAGGTCCTGTCACTGGTCACCACAGAGAAGAGATCAGTGTCTGACCCTCCTCCTCCCCTCACAAGGAAGTTGTGACTGCAATGAGGTCTCCCCTCAGTCTCCTCCGGGCTGAACAGACCAAGTGACCTCAGCCTCTCCTCATGTGGCTTCCCCTCATGGTCCTTCACCATCTTTGTTGCTCTCCTTTAGATTCTCTCTAATAGCTTAATGTCTTTCTTATATTGTAGTGCCCAGTATATAATGATCGAAGTTTCCTTTTCTTCTTCTGTATGAGACTGTATTCCTAGAAGTGGGATCATGCGATACAATTTTACCCATGGAGACCAGGCCACCTTCCCAGATATCCCTAATGGACTCTGGTACAGTATTCAGGGTGACAATTCACAGTGTCACTGGTTACAAATCCTGTTAGAGCTCAGAAATTTAAACAAGAATGCCACCTCACTAAAATGTCAATTAAATGTTTGTGACCCAATTTGAGATCAATAATTCTTTCATAAAAGCAAGGAAACACATATTTCCACTCAAGAAAATGAGAAGATTTTAAAACTTTCTAAATTGTCTTTGTTTTTTTTTTTCTCAAATCACTGTTTCTATTGAATTTATACACAACATTTTCTTGTTAGAATTGTGTTACTTTTGCCAAACTTTTCACTTCAAATGCAATTTTTTAACCAAAATCTCATTAAAAGATTCCAGCCAGATGTAATGATTTGGGTTTATGTCTGTGATGGTGCTTATCAACTTTACGTACATTGCTGTAGGCATTGTTCACACTCAGAAATAGCAGTGCTCTCCCAAGTCTGCTCTCCAGCTCCCCCTTTGCTCACCTCCGCTGATGATCATCCTGTGGAGACTGCAGCAAACCAACCTACCAAGCCTCTCTAGCACTGTCATGCAGTGAGACTGGGCAATGAAAAAAGCAAAATATAAGAGAGAAGCAAAATATCTAAGCCTCTCCTTATCATTTAGCTTCCAACAATCACGGAGAGTTCTTAGCCTAAAGGAAGGGAAGAAAAAAACACCAAGGCAAAACTTAGTAGGAAGAATCTCAAGATTATTTCTTTTTCTGACATAATGAATGACTCCATGAAACATAATGCATGAAGTCAGCACAGCTCTTTGGAAAGAAGGATTCAAAACTCAATCAGGCTTGATGCAGACTTGCTGAGAGAAAGAGTTTTTGAGAAAACCACACCATGGTGATCACAGTTATCATACTGAGGACTGGACCCAAAAGACCTAAGAAGTAAAGCTGATATTAAGGTTTCAAGACTCATCAGTCAATTTGGAGGCCAGGTCCCAACCCATACTGCATTTGGGAGATCCTCTGTTAAATTTCTTGAGGTATGGCTAAGTTTTACAACAATGTCAGAAGGATGTCTGCTGCTGAAGAGGCCAGAAAGGCCCAGGGTCTGTCCTTTGTTGGTGACCCTCTCCGTCTTGATCTTCCCAAGTAAGGGGAGGACAAGACTTTACTGGTAATGCATAGGTCAGGGAAGAAACAAAACTGCTGGACAAGGACAACAGGAGGATTTATCTGCAAAAAAGTGGTACCTCAAAGGAGAGAGTAGCCCTCTGCAACTTTGAGGACTACATTTGTATAGTGAACAAAACAGCCTGATAAGAATAGTAAGCAAAAGTTGGGGAAAATTACTTATTCATAGTTTTATTTACTATTCTTTAGATAACTATATTCAGAGACATTAGGCAAAGCAGCCTGTTCTCACCTGCAGTGTTCTGAATAAACAAACAATTTCTGATTAAATAAGCAATCTCTTTATAAAGTAGGGAAGATGGGGAGAAAATTTTCCCAACTGGAGGAAATGGCAGAATTAGGGAAATTTGATGTGAAGCTTAGAAGTTTCCTGAGTCCTGAGAGGCCATTGAGAGATTAAAGCAAATTGTTTTGGCATAAAATATTCACTTTATTAAATTCAGATGACTGGAGGGAGAAAATCTGGGGTTTGATACCTACATTCACCCAAAGAAATGTCTTAAGAAAGGGACAGCAGCCAGATTTAAAGGAAGCAAAGTAAAAACAGCCATCCTATGTATGTAAAATCCTTATGAGCCTGGCAAATAAACAAAAAGAAAAAAAAGTCCAACACATTTTACCTTGCATTTGTTTAGTTGGAAGCAAATTCCCTAAGCATAGCTTGAAAATGGGAAATGGTTAAGAACTCCATTATCATTCATGCTTCAGCAACTTCATTATGTACACAGGCCCAGTCTTTTACAGGCTAAAAGTGCAATCCTGATCCTTGCTGCATGCCATCTATAACGTAGCCTTGCTGAAATACCAATAACACTAACATCTGTCTTGTGCAATGTTAAAAGGGAAAAAAAAGGGGGAAAGATTCCCACAGATAAAATGCACATGAGGATGACAAAAAAGGAATATACAGAAAGCTATGACAGACAAATTTTATTAATGGCTCGACCATATGCATCCGGGGCATAATTAACTATTCACAGGTGAAATTAGCAGATAGGAGTGTCTGTCGTGAGCAAATTGAATAGGCCCTGATTATATCAATAGTTTTCAACCAGTGTCCCCTGGTTATCAAACTATCAAATAAATTTGTCCACTCTCTCCTTCTCTGGGAGGAGGGGGTTAGAAGGAAGGGAGAACTTTAATTATCCGGCCACGGTATATGGCAGGTCATTAATAAAACCTAGTTATCTGGCTGCAGGTTTTATAGTTTTACTGTTATCTATCTTTTATCTAAATAAACATTTGGAAAATGTCCTTAAAATTACTGGAGATACTTTGCCACTTCTCCACCAGAGATTTGAAAATGAAACTTTGCTGGATTTTACTATACGATGCATGGCGTCACCTCAAAGACTCCCACATTCTTCCTCCTACCTCTATAATGGAATTACAGAGTTTGGCGGTACCTACATTGATGGATCTAACCAACCTGCAAATGCAGATAAGGGTAAAATCACTTGATGGGTTAGTTCTCCTTAATGTATATTTACTCAGCCTTTATGTTATGTATGCATTTTTTACTTTCATGCCACATATATCAATGACAAATGTAAGAATTGAAAAGCCAGTTATAACATAAAAGAACAGCATTTTTTTTGTCTGTGGCACAATTGCCAGAGACGTTATCTTTGCATTTGAATAAAGAATAGTATGAAATTAACATTTTTGGGGTCCTGGTCCTGATTCTGTCCAATGTACATCCAATTTCTAAACTCAAATGGACTTCTGTGATACAATAGAGGTTTCCAATAATAAAAGCCTTACACTTAATTTACACTGTATTTTAACACAAGTTGTATAATGATTGTCATAAAGGAATGTAGATGTTTATTTTATATGCATTTATACAAGATTAGTATTGAAATGGCCCATGCGAAAATGTTTCTTTTGAGGAAAACCAACTCATAGATACATTTTCCCATCTGGCAATTTTCAGTGTCTTCTCTTCTTTTTACAGGATAAAATATATATTTTCTTGGTTTTAATATTACCTATTTTCTTTTCCTATTAACCTGCAGAAATGTGAAGATCGTAGCATTCTATTAATTAAGACATATCTTTGTTATCCAGTAACTTAAGAGGGATTATAACCTAATTTATTCCAATTTGGGCTGGGAGGTTTTTTTTTGGTTGGGTTTGGGTTTGGTTTTTTTTTTGCATATATGATCTTTCATAGTTCTGGGAACATTTTTCTGCAACTTAAGCTTTTTGGCTTAAAAAAAGCTTTTGAGCTTTTAAGTTAAGAGGAAAAGAAATCTAAATCAAATAGGAGGTTGGTGAAAGCAACTTAATTCCCATTTTCAAAAACTGTAAGCCTCAAGCACAGAATTATTAATTCTGGTGAGTACTCTCCCTGTGACCAGGAGCAAACTGACATAGGGCACACTGCTGGGATGGGAAATAAAAGGAAAGCTGTTGTACTGA
Organism: Daphoenositta chrysoptera; assembly: GCA_013397915.1. Taxonomy (NCBI): domain Eukaryota; kingdom Metazoa; phylum Chordata; class Aves; order Passeriformes; genus Daphoenositta; species Daphoenositta chrysoptera. Next base: position 769,217 of record VZRO01006629.1, read on the forward strand.
AGTTCCTTTAGAAGTAAATTAGGATTACAGAAAACCCCTATGTTAATGTTCTATTAGATAGAAGGGGGAAAAAAAGTAGTGAGACTTTTTATGATTTTACAATTACACCAGCGCAATTCCTTTCAATATAATATAGTTATTCCTGATTCAAAGAGTAAGAACATTGACAGAAGAGTGGAAAGTCTCTCTTCCTGATTAATCTTTGTAGTAGAAAAAGCTCGTGATCACAGCAAGTCCAAATGGCCTTGGCAGGAGCAGAAGAGAGGATCTACTTGAAGAAGTCAACCTCCTCTTTTGGAATAGAATTTGGAAGAGGGTTTATATACTCTTTCCAGGTGACATTTAATGGTTTATATTTAACAGCTAAACTACAGACAAATAAAGGTTATATTTACATTGGAATTAACATACTTTCGCTGAAGTCAGAGAAATTATCAACTTACCCCTTTGGGAGTTTTTTGTCCACATAACTTAGATATGCAGAAATTTGAAAAAGTACATGTCTGTCACAAAAGATATTGCATAAAGCATCCACCAGTTAACCAACAATGCATTATTTGCAATTTCTAAAGAATAAGTTTCTCGTCAGATGTAATAACCTTGTAATTCTTTGTTGGTGGAGTTGAGCTAATCATATTCCTTTACTTTTAAAAAATTATAAATGCTAAACACATCTTTCAATTTTGATTTTATCAGGGAATTCACCTTTATATAATTTTTTTAAATTATAATTGGCATTACTTTTATATTTTCTGTATTAACTGTATAAAAAAAGCAAAAAATTTTCTTCCTTTGCAATTACAGTTTCCCCATTTTCCTTGCATTGAGCTTTGGTGGTGATATAATTAAAAAGTGGTGCTTTGCACAAGCAGTATTGCACATGGTGAAAAATGGTAGCTATTTCCACACTTCACAGATCCAGCTGCTATGAGCATTAAAAATTACTTAAAACACAAATTTATCGCATCGTGATTACAATGGATTGTGTTGTTATATATTAATTGAATTGTAAATTGCTGTTTTAAATTAAAACACAGCTTATTAGGAATGGCAAGAGAATAATAAGGGATGAAGTAATGTTTCATGTAATTGCCAAAATAAAATAAAAAATCTAAAGAGACAGAGGAAAAAGTATGTTCCAGACAACTACCTTTTGTGAAAAATTGCCCTGGAGCTATTGATGGACTGTATCTTTCAGTGTCTTCAGTGAGTAACAGCCTTTAGTCTCAGAACTTAAGGAACTTTTGGCAGGAAAATAACAATATTAGCAATAATAATTACCGTAGAGAGGAACTATCTGCAGATAAAACACCATTTTTACAAACATGTTTTTTCCCATGTAAGTTCTATCTCTATAAAAAAACCCCAGAATGATGGGATGGCAGATACAACTATGTGGGCAGTTAAGAAGATTGTAGGAAAGTGGGGAGAAAATACCAGCAGAGGCAAAGAAAACACTTTCAGGATGACATATCCTCTGCACGTGAAGCCATCCAAGCAGAGCATGACAAAAAAGAGTGTCCAAAGAACAACTAAGCTGGGGAAGGGGCTGGAGCAAACACCTTATGAGAACTGGCTGAGGGAGCTGGGGTTGTTAAACCAGAGAAAAGGAGACTCAGTGCCTCATCCCTCCCTACAACTGCATGAAAAGTTGCAGCAAGGTGTGGGTCGGCTTCTTCTCACAAGTGACAAGTGATAGAACAGGAGGAAATTGTCTCAAGTTGCACCAGGCAAGGTTTAGATTGGACATTGTGGAATTTTTTCAATGAAAGAATTATCAAGGACTGGAAGGGGCTGCCCAGGGATGTGGTTGGGTAACCATCCCTGGAGGTATCGAAAAGACACAAAGATGGGGTGCTTAGGGACATGGTGTTGGTGGACCTAGCAGTCATGGGTTTACAACTGGGGTCAGTGGGGGTCTTAAGGGTCTTTTATAACCTCAATGGTTCTCTGATTCTAGATACATGCTGTACACATGAGAAAAGGACAGACTCAAATCAGTAAAATTCAAGAACAGTGCCAATATAGTTCCTTTTTATTAGGAAACATAAAAACAGAGAACCAGACTAAGCTTAAATATGTCATATTGCTGTACAAATCTAATGAAAGTGAGGGAGATGAACCAGGATCGACAGATTTTAAACAACCTAGTGGAAGAAATGCTAGTAGGCTCTTGTAATTAGTTGGATGCAGATCAAATTATCTTGTGAAGTGAGTGACTTTCCAGGTTGAAAGTGTAGAGTTTTTAAGGCAAAGTCACTAAATATATAATTAATTATCCTATGCCTGAGGAATTTAATTCCATGTCTTTTTTAAATCATATAGTATTGGGACTATATTACAAGCAACCTATCCGAATGGTCATTAAAGTTGATGTGTTATGGAAGGTTAAGGAAGCTATAAAGAGAGAAAACCTAGAAATAATCTATGAGTTCACTTGCTCCTCTGTAAACTGGATGAAGAGTGCAAGGGACATGATTTCTTCTGAATTTTGGACGCAAAGTGATGACTGGTTCCTGGCATGCTCAGAGAATGCACAAGACAATAATAGGCCACAGTGTAATAGTAACCATAAAACATTTAAATTAAAAATTCCATAGAGCAAACAAGCCTCAGAATTTCAGAAAACAAGAAGATTTTTGAAAAGGAACTTAAAACAAGCTTCTAAAGAGAAAATTTACAAGAGACAGATATGCCCCATCCCTGGAAGTGTTCAAGGCCAGGTTGGATGGGGGTCTAAGCAACCTTGTCAAGTGAAAGGTGTCCCAGCCATGGCAGGGGGTTTGGAACTAGATGAACTTCAAGATTGCTTCCACCCCAAGCCATTCTATGATTCTATATTTTCTTGAAGACATCATATTGGAATTCTTCTGTAAAAAGGAAAATATCAAACAACTCAAAAACCATTAACATAAAGTTAAAGCTTCCAACTTCCTCACCATGAACAGGAACATTGTTCCCTAGACCAAGTTGTTCAAGGCCTTATCCAACCTGACCCTGAACACTTCCAGAGATGTGACATCCACAACTTCTCTGGGAAACCTATTTTAGTGCCTCAAGACCCTCATCACAAAAAAATATCTTCTTTATGTCCAATCTAAATCTACCCTCTTTCAGTTGAAAACCACTGCCCCTCGTTCTGTCACTACAAGCAGTTTCTTGTGGCCAGCTGCCAGTGAGGAGGGCATGGATGCTCTTGTGCTTGAAGAGCCAATCATTCTGTGTGCATGTGGTTGCACATAAATCTGGCCCAATTTTGACAACTCCTGTAGAAAATCCCCAGATAAATGCCTCTCCATGAGCTGCTGCTGCAGGAGGGCTGCAGTACGAAAGCGCTCCAACAACAAAAGCATGAGGAGTTTGGCTCTGTGGGCATGACTTGGTCAAGAGGCAGGCATGCCATGAGGTTTGCAGACATAAGTCATAGAGCAACAGCCTTTAGATGATTTTTATGTCTCCATTGTGACTCAGTTGGAAACAGGGCTGATGGGGGCAAAGCCTGCTTGTCAGGCAGCCACAAATTGATGTGGGCATGGAACGTCCTGCAGACAGCCAGGACCTTGTTAACCCCAGATTCAGACTGCAAAAGACTTGCCAGTGTTATGTAGCTCATGTCGCCCAACACAGCTGCATTTGTCCCATTTCAACAAGTGTAAGAAATAAGACACTTAAGTGAAGGTAAAATCTTATTGTCTCCTTGAGAGTCTTTCTTCGCAGTGTTAGAAAGGTAAGTGTTGAAATATAATTGCAGAGAGAAGGCAAAGTGACATTGTGGCTTTGTAGGAGTAGACATTTGCAGTCCAGGTACTTGTGATTCAGTGTTTTAGAGACACCGATAATCAATACTAAGATTCCAGAGGTGGCAAATGCTCTTCTTCTATGGACATACAGACCAGACTACACCTTCAATAGTTGCAGGACTACTGTGAGTGATACCTTTCAGTATGTCTGTGTTCGCCACGGTACCTCACTTCTGTGATTAGGAAGCCTACACAGAAGTGGGCTTGCTTCTCACAGGCTCGAGACTACCATGATGACTGCTTATCTTGGCTGTGAGACAACTCAGCTGCCTCTTGAGCAGAGTTCTAGGAAGGTACAGACTGCTACAAAGGATACAGAGCAATGACCTTCTCCCTCCAAGCCAAATAAAGCAATCCTGCTTTTTTCTGTGAAGAGCTGTGGTGATTGCTTGTCCATTTCAGCACAGAAATGTGGATCCAGATGGCTCCCAACCACTGAGCAGCACTCCTTAACACCAGGGTGGGATATTCTTTTTTATTATTGGAGAAATTTGATGACACCCAGTTAATGAGGTAGAACTGCTTTGCAAGAGGAACATTTTACCCTGGAGTCTTCTGGGTTTCAGAGAAGGTTATCTGACCATTCAATTCACCATGCTGTAATCGCAGCCAATGTCCTGCCAGTCATAAGATTTAGGAAGAAAGAATTAAAGTGATTCAGTGACAGACTTTTTCCTCCTGTTTAGACATATTGCTCAGGATCCTGCTAGGACTCTTGCATGAGTCTCTGGAGATTTGGTCTCTGGGTTATCTTTCCATGAAGATGGCTCTTTGAGTGGGCAGTACCTCAGGACAGCAGGGAAAATCCTTCATATTGATTCTCCTCACTGACTCCATATAAACAGTTTTTCCCAGAGCTGCTGCTGAGTTTCATTTGTGGCAGATGATCAGTGCCCTCACAAGTTTCAAAGGTAGATCTAAGCTGTGGATCCACTGCATGTGGAAAAAGTCTCTCTTTCCACTGACGCGGGAAATACTCATTTATGTAACCTCCCATGTCTTATTCATCATTATCTAAAACCTCCTAGAGCCCCACATTCTCTGCATGAGAGAGTCTGGCAGGATAATTAGGTTAACCTATGCAAAGACCCCTGACAGTGGGGGTTCACTCTGTCTGAGCTCAGCCTTCCTTAGGGAGATCACTAAGAACAGCTCAACACCAGTTGTGCTGGTACCAGGGGGTGCTTGCAAAACCAGTCTTTCATACATGTTCCAAGCATTAAACTTTCACAAAGGTGTCTAGGTTTGATGCTGTATTCGATCAGTCAGGCTTCTGCTCACCTGCAGGCTTTAAAATACAGTTACAGATAAAGGAGAGACGATTTCAATTCCCTTTAAGGTGACTGCATCTGTTGAAAAAGAAATTTTAAAAAGATCAATAACATCCTGCCCTCTGCCCCTCAAAAAACCCCAAACCAAATGAAAATCTAGAAATAAAAGCTAGCTTTGAAAGGATGATGAGGTTGTCTTTATGGATGGATATTCATCAGCTATCCTCCTTCCCACTTCAGAGTCCTTATATACTAATGGGAGTTGCATTTTTACAGTTTATGAGTCTTCCTAAGCATGGGAAGCATTAGAACCATCATCCCTTACATTTTGTGCTATTTCTTCAATAAAAGAAGAAAGTGCTTTAGATTTTATACACTTAATGGAATGGGTTGTTTGTTTTACTGTTCCTCTTATTTGGCAATGCTCTAGCCTTTTTCCCCTTTTTTTTCCACAAGCACTGCTTTACTAAACCCATTTGGCTCAAGTGTACTGTGTTGTGCTATTTCACACAAAAATCTTGAAAAAAAAGAAAGACCTAGTTGTTTACTGAAATAAAATAAGGTATCATGTAATACTAGCTATGTTTTTTACACTTTTTAGTATAGAGTAAATATAGGAGATTCTATTAAAGGGTGCTGATATCAAAAATTCTGGTTAAGGGATAATTTTAAAAAGAGACTGTGTCTGTATAAAATTTTAGTGGCAGCAATGCATTATGCAACATAGGAGGCATTTGTGTTCATGTTAATGGGATCTTTAAACATTTTTCTCCTACTCTTTTAACAGTTAAGTCATCTTTGTTTAGTCCACCTTTCTCCAATCAGTTAGTATAAAGATCAAGCCAAATAACTCCTCTTCATTCTTTTAATTCTTGTTGTCTAGTAATGTTTGGGTTTGCAACCAGAATCAAAGGATATACATGAAAGATGCTCTATCACAGACATTCAAAATAGAAGAATGGTTTAAGGTTCCATATTTTTTCACCAGGATATATATCTAGCTCTGTAACTACACAAGTGAACAAAGTGATGGTTCTACAGCAGATTTTTAGAACAGAGCTACTTTTAAGGATAGCACTATTATTGTCAGAATATGGCTTCAAAATTTTAGGGGACTTAGAATTAGCTGTAGTATTCAAAAACAGGTTTCACAGCATTATGAGATGAACAGGGAAAGAATGAAAAAAGATAATTGTTCAAGCAAAATATTTTTTTAATACAAATTTAAATATGAATGTATTATATAGGGCCCTGGGGAGATCCTCCCCAAATTATTATACATATTTCTGGCCAAGCTGTGGGGGGGAAAAAAAATTAGAAAAAAGAAAAAAATAGAGGGAAAAAAAGGAATAGTTTTACAGGAATAAGTGCGAAAAAAGGTCAAGAAGGATGGCTAAGCAGGCAGGAAGCCAAGAGTACAAAAGGAAATATAAAAGAAGTTGTCTTGTTTAGCCTAAAAAAATGAAAGGCAAGAAGAGTTAAGACTGTATTGTATAAATTCAGCAGGTGAATATATGCCACAGAAGGAAATGAGCTATTTAAGAAAAAGATAATGTTAGCAAAGAACAAATTAGTATAAACCAGTCATGAATAAAATTAGACTGGAAATTAGAAAAAGATTTCTAAGTACCAGAGAAGCAAGGTTCTGGAACAGCCCTCTAATAGGAGTTGTGGAGGGCAAAACACCTATATAATGTTAAAAAAGAGTCTGAAATAAATGTTAATAGAGGTATCTTGTGTAGTCGTCTACAGTGTGGAGGACTCTCTCAGTGACCTGTCAGTTTTCTGCCAGCTTTATCCTATGTGGCTAAATTATTTGCTGAAAGGTCAGGAGGAAATCTGTGTAGCTCTTGGTTCTCCTAGATCAAAGGTCAGCAGTGCCAACTTGTGATTATCCTTTTTGTTCCATTATGGCTTTAGTTTTACAACTTCCCCTTTCAGAGCTGCAAATATGTATGGAATCTTCCTTTCTTTCCAGGAGAGAAGAAAAAGAAGATGGTTGTTTCTAGCCTTTCTGGATACAGAAGGGAATTAAAAACCTACATGTATTTTAAAAGCTTAATAAAGCACGGGACTGCAAAAACACCTAATATTTTTAGCTAATCTTACAGTTTGGGGCTATAAACAACTTCTCATTTGCATTCAAATCCAGCTTTCTCCCCTGAACTGTTGCTCTCTTCAGTACATTATAGCACGCTATGAACTTATTTTCCCCCAACACAGAAATTCTCTGTGCACCACTCAAACTACGGCCCCAAGCAGCCCTTTCTCATCCCCCCCACAGAGAGGACTGAGCTCTGGACTTATTTTGCTGGTGCACGTGTCACCTGAGTCACCATGTGCATCCTTTAAGATAGTTCATTGACAGTTTAAACCAAAGGAAAAGAGGCTTTTGGAGACAATCTGTGAGGAAGTTTAGAATCATGGAATGGTTTGGGTCAGAAGGGACCTTAAGGATCATCTAGATCCAAACCTCCCCACACCATGGGCAGGAACACCTTCCACTAGACCATCCAGGCTGCACAAAGTTGAATCATTCCTTCTTATTTTACTACTGGGTAGGGAGGGAACTGACACCACTTCATCAGCGACCCTCTGGTGGCACCATCTCTTATCTGTGAGCACCACTCTGCAAAGGGTCAAATGTCACTGGAAGCCACTGGAAGCCTCATGGCTGCACTGCACAAGCCAGGGATGTTTTCTGTTGGGTTGCTGGGTCAGCCAGCTTTCAGCCACTCTCCTGAGCTCTGGCTGTTAATGAGGTCAGATCCAGTGGAGTCATGAGCACCTTTGTTCCCCTACCTTAGACAGGCGGCTTCTTGACGATGTATCTGCCATTATGTGTTTTTTACAAAGTTCTTTAGCCATATGGATCTTCTCGGGTTATATTTTTTACTTCTCAATAATGAGGCAGAATTTGAGATAAGCCACGTAAGTCAACTGCTTTTCTTCCTAGCATCCACCACACACCACATTCTCAACAAGTAAGAAACACAGTGACTTGCACTTTATCAAATCTTTCATGGCTATGTGGTCTTCCTAATTTGAAAGGTTGACTATAATTTTGGGATACTGCTGGGATGTAATATCTAAGGTGTTGTCTACATAGCGGAACCCCATCATGTATCTCGCCTAGTTACAGAGATGGCTCTCAGTTATATTTTTCACTCAGTGTTGTCACAGCACAGATGATGGACCCTCCATTGTTCCAGCATGCCAGCCACTGGTGGAGCTGTGCTATGACTTTCAGAAAATGCAATATGCCTTACAGTTCCATGGTAAATTCTTCAACAGATTAACTCTTGGCATTCCAAAAAAAAAAAAAAA
>VZRO01006629.1:777632-816139 GCA_013397915.1 Daphoenositta chrysoptera
AAAAAAAAAAAAGAACAACTATATTCCATAAATAATGTTTCCGGAATTCAGGTATTTAACAGACTTTTAGCAACTCCATGCTACAGCTTTGCCTCTCTAGTCACCTGGTTTCAAGCACTATCTCATCCCTGAAAAACAGGGAAGTGCCACTGCATTCCTCTCACAGTGTACTTAGGCAGCAAAGCTGGAAAAAAAAGAAAATCGTCTGCCTTTTGAACATTTTGGACTGCCTACCTTTGCAGTTCAAACAGGAATCTTTCCAGTTGTTTTCAAAGCTTTGTCCTCTCTGTGATTCCCATGCCATGCTGTCATCCTCTTAAAGACACTTACATAAAATTTACCAGCACAGTTCTGTCTGTGAAAGAAGCATTTATTCAGGGAGAAGTTGGTGAAAAACTGACTTGCATTGAAAAAGAATAGGTAAAAATAGAAATAACAATGGTTTTAATATTATCTTATGAGGATAAATAATACTGTATGATTATAGGCCCCTATTAGAAAATCAGGGTATGGTTATACCGTTTATTAAGGAAATTCTCCCACTCCTAATTAGAATGAAAAGGCAGTAGAGTAAGGGGATTACTGGTACTAAACTGGAATCCTTCAAAAACTGGAACTGACACTCAAACAACCAAATGAAAATGGAGCCTCGACTCTGGTGACAAAAATAATGCAGGACAAAATAGATTGAAATATGAAGTTAACAGAAACTAGATGTAATTAATAATAAATTAATAACAAATATATAAAAAACTAAAATACTTCAAAGCATTTTCAAACATCCACAGCAGGGAGCTTACCAGAAAATCACCTTTCAATAAAAGCATTCAGAAAATGGAACAAGAAGAAAAAATACTCTTTGCTTCAGTGTTCATTGCAATTAAAAAAAAAAGTGTGACAGTGTGACAACCTTTCTTTTCAGGGAACATGCAAGAGGAATAACTTTGCACTGATTGAACTTAGGAAAGATTTTTGGCAAATCAATAAAATAACTAGTTAAAAGTTGTCAGTAGTAGACAGTATTCACTTCAGAGGTCTACGAAAATTTAAACATGAAATTGGTCCTATCTGTGATGCATTAAACTGTGCTTAGATTGGCTTCAATATCAGAGAAGTGAAAGCTGACAAACATGGCATCAGGTTTTAAAAAGCATCCCAGGGTGATCCAAGAAACAGCAGCCTGACATGTGTACAAGGAAAATTGCAAGGAATTCTACCAAAGACTAGAATGCAGTGCAAAGTGAAAGGCTCAGACCTGGCAAAGACCAGCCATGGAATCTGCATTTGGTGGAGTTCTTTGAAGGAACAAAACCCCTGAGATTACGGCTATCCCAAAGACACAGGGATTGAGATTTCCAAAAAGTTGTTGTCAAAGTCCTGCACCAAAGGCTCTCAGAGAAACTGGCTGGTCAGATTTAATGGAGCGGACCATTATGAGAGGTAGCTCAAAGTCCTCAGCAGCACAAAGAGCTTTGAATATTCCGAGCCCACACAGCTGTCTGGTCAGGTTGCATTTTTCCCCAGGTACCAAACAGAGGCCCAGCTCTTCCCTGTAACTGAACACAAACTCTTCACCTTCCCCTCTCCAGATCTTCCTCTTCCTCTGAAAGGTGGGCTCGACAGACCTTTGGAAAACAGAAGGGAACATAGATGTCACAAGGACTAAAAGAACTCTCTCTCTACTTTCTCCCATCTCTGGCACTGGCGGAAGAAATTTGGCAGTGTTTCTTCCTCCAGTGTCACAGCTGCAGCACATCCCTGCTGCTGGTGTGATTTTGGATTTGTTCCCAAATGGGCAGTGCACTAGAGCAGGGTGCACACACTGGATGGGGGATGACTTTCAAGCAGGGATTTTTTTACTGTCCTAGCAACTCTGCTGGCAAGACACTGCCACCTCTGCTGAGGATTAAAGACAAAACCAAAACCAACCTGAGCACCTGTGCTGATGGCAAGCCACAGGCCAAACTGAGTGCAGATACTGTGTTGGTGTTTGAGTAATTGCAACATGAAAGCAGTTTTGCAATGACAAAAGCACACACTATGTAATGAGGTAATGAGCTGCCTTTTGCAAGGAGCTACTGAGTATATTTAGAACTGTAAAAGGTCTGCTACAAATTTTCTTCCAGAAACATTTATTGTGGCCAGTTCTGCAAGGCAGGTGAATCTTTCCCCTTATTGCCACATTTAAGTATTCATGTGGAAAAGTTGTGGAGGAGAATATCAGAAGAAAACACAAAAAATTAATGCCTGCCACCATCACACACTTGTTTCACCTCCAGAAGTACTGGAGTTGCAGGGCTGAGTATGCACCAGCTGTGATGGGGAGGGAGTGAAGGGAGAATGGTGTGCATCCTGCTGCTCAAAACTGCTGGAACAAGGCTCCTTCTCCAGGGGTATGAGGCTCTGATGAAGGATCTGCCCTTTCCAAGCAGGACTAGTCCTGATAACAACTGCCTTGCCAAAGTGTTAAGGGCTATATACAGGAGCTGTAGGGCAGGAAAAATTCTTCCTTTCTCATCCCCTTTCTTTTTCTCATCATCATTTTGCATGTGACTAGCAGTATTCTGTGGGCAGAAGGTGCTTCATCTGACAAAGACCCATCACGTCTTCAGTATGTAGCTAAAGCTAGGGGACCCAAAGGCCATCAGTTTTGTTCTGCTGATCACATTTTGTCTGTGTGTACTTTCTGTTTGGTGAGGCAGTATCTGTTCCACTCTAGCTGGCTTTCCCATTTTTGCTTTCACTGGTGCTCTCTCATAGAGAGTTCTCTGAACTGATGAGTACCTGAACAGATAAAATGATTAAATTAGATTAAATCATTTCAAGAGAAAGCATCCTCCTGATTTGCATGTCTTTCTACAGTTTAATGTGTTAGAATTATAATCCTGCAATATAAATCATCCATATACTATTAGGAGAGAGGTAAAGACCATCCAGTCTTTCCATCCTGGGTTCACATTACTTATCAGTGCATTCCCACCCTGGAATCTGCATTCCTTCTTTATCAAGTATTCATACTTCTGCTGCAAATCAGCAGATGCCACATCAGGAAAAAAGCCCTGATGATTTGATAAAATATGCCTTTTACAAAGTGTAACAGTAACCTAAATGCTTCTACAGTATCATTTGTACCTGAGCAGCCAAACCTCTGGCTAAAATATTCATATTCACAAAGCAGCTCACTAGTCTTTCTAGTGTGTGTCTGAATTTGAGTTTTATCTCCTACAATCCCCTACAGCAATGCATTCTAAAATGTAACCATGTGTTAGGGAAAAAAAAAAAAAACCTCTCATTTATTTTAAATTCTTACTGATAATTTAGTTTGGTTGTCACTGGGTTACTTGGATGTGATAAACCAATAATATTTCCCTGCTATTTTTTGTTATGTCTTCTGTTATACAGGCCTAGGAAGCCTTATTTATTTTTGTCTCCCTTCATGGGAAAGCTGTTCTAAACCACTGATTCGGATTGTTACATTTCTCTGGAGTATTTCTGGGTCTCCTGGATCAGCTCCAGCATGTTTTTGTTGCCACCCTCCTGCTCTTGGGAACCCGTGCTCATAAGAGCAAGAGGCAGATAATAAACTCATCTCATATAATGATGGTCAAAAACTTTATTCTCTATCCATAATCCCAGAGGAGTATAACAGCAACTTTGAAAAATACCCACAGGCTCAGCAAGTCTGGACCACATGGCTCTCAAGTGTTGCTGAAGGCAAAATTAAGGAACCTCCTGGGTCATTCTCAGCTGTAGCTGAGAGGCAGCTTCCTCCCAGTCCTCCAGCATTTCTAGTATTGTACTTCTGCTTAAAAATGGGAATCCAGATAGATCAGTTAACAGGCCTGTAACTCTGACCTTATCCAAAGGCAAATAAGGGAGTGATTAAAATGTTCCTTTGATAAAGATTTTTTAAAGGTATGCTGCTCTGAAGAAATTTGCTCAAGCTCCAAGTGCCCTTCTTGCATGTCCTTGTTAAAAATTACATCATTAATTTTTAAGCTTTAGTTGTTGTTATGTACTATCTTTGTGAGTTCTGTTAGATCTCCATGGATGAATTAAAAACATTGTTTAAAACTGTGCTACTTGATGATGCTGCATAACATCCTGATCCAGGCATCTTTTCCTATTCAGAATTCGTCCAGTTCAGGAACTAGGAGTCAGCTGTGAAATCTGATCACAGACACAAATATTTAACAGTGCTTGGGACATGGCTTTGGTTTGGACCCCTCTTTCATGTGAAAAACTGTCTTAGGAGTGGTGGTCTGCAGAAAACCATTTTGGGTGGGAGGATGGTGAGGAGCCTTCAGCCACCAGAGTTCCTGGCAATCACTCAGCAGTTTGATTCCCAGAGAGGTGAGGACAGCCTCCTGGGCTCCGGGCTCTCCGTGTGCCAGGGATCTCTCAGCTGCTGTGCCTTTAGCAGCTGCAGTACTCACACAAGGTAACCCACCAACCATTGGTTAAGCCCAGTGGCAGATACTAATAGCAGCAGCCTCTTTCCATTTCTCAAGTCCATTTTAAATTAATAAGAATGTTCCCCTTCTGTTTTTCATCCACAAAGAGACCCCCTTCGCATATTAATTTAATGTTAAATTGATGGATTAAATTATACCAAGCTCAAAATCAATTCTGCACATATTCATTAGAACAGACTAAATCCCTTAGTAAGGATAAAGCACAGAAAATGCATTTAGAGACACTGATAAGTCCAGGTCCATTATATGTCATTTTAAACAAAGAGCAAAAAAAAGCCCCTTTGGAGACGCTCTATCAGCTATTAAACAGAGACATTGCATGCACAGGGAGATTGATGATTAGCATTTCCATTCTCAGAACGGCTCTCCCTGGGCTGATGATAACAAGTAAATGCCTCTTCATGTCTTTGTCACAGTTCACAGAGAAGCAGATGCCTAGACTAAGCTTTTCTCCTTTGTCTTTCCTCTTGTGCAATCAGTTAACAAGTGCAAAAGCACAACAGTATCCACTGTTTGCTGGAACTCTTTGATCTCTGGTAGGATCAGGTGGCAATTCTACATATTTGTGTTTTTCTTATACTGGCCATTGCTCTTCCAAAAGCCTCCCTAATTGTAAGTTAATTACATTACTCACTAGCATGGGAGGTTTCTCATTTGAGAACATGGGACAGACCATCTTTCACATGGCTGCTGTCCAGGAGAACCCTTCTGTTCTACAACACTAAAGCCAAAGCTCTAGACTCTCTTTAGCTTTTGGCATTCCAACACTCAGCTTTGAACCTCAATCCAGATCTCATAGATGTCCTGTTTCTAAAAAAGGAATTATCTAAATCCAAATTTTCTGAAATTGAGAATTTCAGAAACTTGTGTACATCTACATCTGCACCTAAGGTGTGTTACCTACTTCTGCTTTAACAAGCTTGGGATTTTTCTTGAGACTTTGCCTCTTTCTGAAGTCAGCATCTACCATGGAAGAAATGTCATTCTTTTAACAAGTACTAGGCTTGTTTGAGGAAAAAAACTTCATTTTCCAGATGCCAGCTTTCTGGACAGAACTATCTAGACTACTTAGGAAGCAGGCAGAGGAGTTCTGCCTTTCTTCTGCTTGGCATCTAGAAGTGCTCTCAGACAGTCAATGAAAGGAAGGGGAGGAGCAGCACCCCAAGGGTCATTGGAGTCCTGAGCTGTGCATTTCCCAGATACAACCCCTATGGACCACCCTGCCTTGGGATGAGCTGTGGAGGTGGAGAACAGAGCCTGTTAGAACAGATCTGTTAGGCACAAGTAAATCTCAAAAGTAGGCAGGACTATCTCATGAAGAGAAGAGGGAAAGGGAAAGAAGGTAAAGTAACACCAAGAAATTGCCTAAGATAATTCTTTGGGTTTTCTTATGTCTTTCTGTATTGGAGACGATTATATTAATTTTTCACTTTTTGTTTAAATTTCAAGCTTGGGCTCATATTTGATGCCATGAAACTGGCAAAACTTTAGCTTTAGTCCAATTCATTACTCTAGTCCCTGCAGCTTCTCCACAACAGGAAGCTGAGGATAATTACCAGTATTGTAATGTCTACTTTCTATTAATGTTTTCTTAGTTTAGTCTGCAATGACTTCTAATTCAAAAGGGAAGAAAAGAGACCGTAGCTATATACAAACAGACAATAATTATAATCAAAATATGACAACATTTTTTAAATCCTGCATGTTTTCAGAATGTCTGTAAATTAAATGGATTTGATCCCATTTCACAGATACTGAAGTTCATCATTATCAGTCTTCCAGCTCATTCTGCATGAAAACATATTTTATAGGCAGGGAAAAGGCACAAAGTGTTGTGTGTCTTATATCAAATAACAAAATAGTTATAGATACCTTCTTTTTTTTGCCTGATGTTTTAAATTCCTGTAAGAAAACGCACAACTTTTTGACTACTGGGTCGCTTTCTGGAAAATTGTGTGGTATGCCCAGAGTTGGACATTACATGAGATGAAATATCAAAATTGCTAACACAATTTTATGCCTAATCCCTGCTGTGTGAAGTGAAATTGTGACAGATGGTTGCTGTACTCATTACCCCTTTATTCAAAATGAGTAATGATTCACCATTAAATCCCACTAAAAAGAATGTATCTATTCATGTAACAAGGTTTATTCAGTGTAACCAAAGAATCTCGTCTTTATTTTGTCAAGAGCTTTGTATTTCAAATCCATAAAGTTGAGCTAATAGTCCTCATTCACCTTTGCACCCAAGGCTGCGGACAACTTGAATACAGAACATTTCCTTTGTGTGGTAAAGGTAATTGCGTGTCTTTTGTATAGAAAGTAAGAACATATTAAGTATGGTGTTAGGCAGGGAGGATCTCTCTTCTAGGCCTGGGTCTAATGTTAATTTGTTATGAAATAAGATGGAAGTCTCTAAGCTTGACCTCAGTGAAAGAAAAAGGTGAAGTTCTGTCTCATAGGCAAAAAATGACAGGGAAATTCTCATTCCAAAATACTATTTGTGATGAAGATGGGAAGAATAAACTTAGTTTCATAAATAATCCAGTAGACTATGGGGTTTCATGGCATATTTGGCCTTATTGAATTGAAATGTTAATGAAGAAAAAAGCATTCTTATTCTTTTTATATTGAGAAAAAACATATTTTATAATATGTAAAACATATTTGGAAATTTCCAATGTGTCATTTTGAGAATTGGCTAAAAACTAATCTACATGTAATTCATACTGTATTTCCATAATATTTAATATTTCTATTAATTATTTTTATTAATTGAAATATAGTGGAAAAGCCATTACTTTTGCTAGAGGGTTAAATTTTGATTTACAAGCAATAGCTACTTACGATTTTATGTCTTGCCATAAATATTTCAGTGTTTATTCTCAGTGGGTAAATATATAATCTTTTTCTAAACATACAGGCTTTGTTGCTACATTATAAGGGCTGTTAATCACTTGGAACTGGTCTTGGTTAAATGCTTGCTGTTAAAAAAGTTTGAGCTGAACAATTTTCTTTTCAGAAACCAACCAGAAACAGACAAATCAAATCTTAAATGGCACATTTCACTGGATGCTTCAGCACCTGATGACAGGAGGAAGAACTAGAGGAGGAATATTCTTTGAACTCCAAAGATCTTTTCATTTGAAATTTAGTATCTACTCCATAAACAAGTAGATCAACGTGTCACAGAAATCAAAGAAACAATCCCCTTCTTCCCACAAATTTGGTGTTGAAGAGGTTCAGTTCATTTATTCAGGTCCACAGAAAAAGTAGTATTTCATGAGCATATATTTCTTCTGAAAGGAACAGGTTGTACATTTTCAATTTCAGAAATTAGAATAATATTCAATGTATACAAAGGAGTGTATCTTCTGATTTGCTATTTGAAAACAATACATTCTGGCTCGATTAACACGGGCCCTTGGATGTTGAGTGCTGCAGCATTTCTCTGGCAGGCAGTTTTGCCTAGTGAAGCTCACAGCTGTGAACTAGGCAGGAGCACGTTCTTTGTAGAACACACAGTCAAACTACAGAGTCTGGGAATGGGATTTGCAGAAACCAGCACGCCACACAAGAAGCTAGAGCTGCTGGGGGAGGCAATGCTGATAGGAAGACCATAGGTTAAGTCCTGTTTCTGACAGGACTCTTGATGTCTATCTCCATTTGGTGTTCATAACCATGACATTTCTCCTGGAATTAGGCACTGAGGCATTCTTCCAAGTATTGAGGATGGTGTAGTCCTTTCTTTCCCAACAAAGTGGCAGAGCTAATACTGCAGATCTCCTTTTTCTCTGCTCCATTTCCCCTCCCTCTGTCTGTCTATTTCAGTACACTTACAGTTAAATGCTCTTCCATGATCTGTGTAAGCCAGGTTCAAGCCTCTTTTCACAGGTATACATCCAAGTCCAGATTTCTTAGTTTATATGAGTCAGGCTAGCACATGAAATGAGCAGAGGATGTCTCACTTGTAAATCTTGGTAGTACCTTGAGCAATACCAAGCAATTTGGGAGTCCCGTGGCTTGGTTACTTGTGCACATCACTCACAACATTTCTGGTGATACAGAATCTGCTATTCAGCCTAACAGGTAACATGATTTAATCCCCTACCTGTTTTTCACTCCGAGCTGAGTTAATTCCAGTTTTCTTTCATCTACTTAAAGCTAAGTGCAGACATGAATATTTATTGATATGTTTATGGATATTTGGCTAATGTGATAATTTGGCCCTGCTTTAAAGCAGTAAGTCCCCAGTCACCTGTTAGTGAAAACAGTGTTTATTCTTGTCTTCATGTTGTGGATTAGAGGAGGGTGGTTGGCTTGCCATGCTCAGTGGTCAAATGCCATATCAATAAAACCCCAACTCTTTCTTTTATATATGTATATATATATATGTGTATACATATGTGTGTGTATATATATATATATATATATATATATATACACCTTTTGTAATACCAAGTAATGCTTTCATGTATTTGATGGGTTTTGGTAGAGAGTTCAGCATTGTTAATGTTGAACTACTGAGACAACTGTATTTGCATCCTCTGTTGAGATGCATTCTCCTACTTTCTAATGCTTCCTAATGTAAATAGAACACCTGCACCTTTCAATTTCCAAACAATTTAACACTGAAAGAAATCAGCATTTCTTTTCTAAAGTTTCTCCTTTTTAAGTTGTGTTTTTCCTGCAGGCTTGTCATGTTACAGCAGTTGCGTTGAATGATGATTTATTGATCAACACTTACGTCCAGCAATGCCTTGGGCACATGGTTACCTCAGAACACTGTTAGGAGTTCAACTGGAGTCAGCAGGACTGCTTGCAGTCAGAAGAGCTCTTTGCAAAATCGGTGTCCTTGGCATGATTTGCAAATGCTTATCTTCTTTCTGCTTTGGTCCTAATTATTTTTCCTATAACTTCACTAATAATCTTCATGAGAAATTGGTCCCATTTCACCAGTTATATGTAAACCAGTCATAGAACTGGAGAACTGAAGAACTTAGCCCAAAGCGTATTTTTTCATTGTAGCAGCAAGCAAGCTTCTAAAGAGTAAGTTTGAGTATAAGATTATTCGGCAGGTCATCTAAATCAAGATTTGGGAACAAAATATTAAGATGCTGCTTTTGAAAAAAAAAATAGACTATTCTAACTAACTTGTCTCATGTAAAAAT
The DNA here is from genome assembly GCA_013397915.1 of Daphoenositta chrysoptera. Taxonomy (NCBI): domain Eukaryota; kingdom Metazoa; phylum Chordata; class Aves; order Passeriformes; genus Daphoenositta; species Daphoenositta chrysoptera. The sequence goes on from VZRO01006629.1 coordinate 787,279, forward strand.
TTTATAGTATGAGGATACAGGAAAATGTGCAAAAAGGCTCTACATTCTAATACACTTAAGACTAGGACCTATCTGCTGTGATGATCATTGAATCCTATTGCAATGTTCATTTTGCTATTTGAAATGTCCATTTGCAGATGTTTCCCCTACACAAACATCTCAGTCATGGCTCAAATCTGGGAAACTCTAACAGTAAATCTTTCCACCAATATTTAATTTTTGCGTTGCATTTTTTCATGTTGTATAAGTAACCTGATTCTATAAGCAGTGGGAGAGGCAATATTTTTCAAGCACATTAGTCCTGAATCCCTTTGCTGACAGTTGTTACATTGGTCCCAATAGACAGTCTTTGAGATCCACAAATTAGTTTTGCTGATTTTTTTTCTGATATTCTAAGGTCTATGGGAGGTAAACTGTGTAACACTGCTTAACACAGCCTTAAGTGTCAGATTCATGATGCCAGTACTGAAAAGTTCAAATTAACTGTTGAACACTTGCTACCTCTACTACCTTCCTCTTTCACTCATAATTTTTCATCAATGTCCTGTTGTTTGGTAGAGATCTCTCTCCTCCAACACACTCTGCAGTGGTTTCTTTCTTATCCAACAGGTGTCTGACATAAAAGATACACTATCAAAGGAAAAGGTAGCAAATTCCAGGACTTCCTGCTTCCAGACAGATGTCCTAACTGCTAGGGCATGAGATTCCTTCCTGCCATGCAACTTTCCCTTCTGGGAGACACGATGTCCCAGCATCACTGGGAGTGGATGACTGTGCTCTACAGACATATGGGATGAAGGCCTGGGCATGCTGCTGGCATGCAGGGGAATTATACTTAGACCAGGAGATCATTTCAATCCTAGTCTGGTGCAAAAATCATTTTTTCCCCCAGGGACCGTGCTTGCACTTCGGTGTTTCTGTGATTCACAAATCACTGTTTTTTGAAAGTGCTCCAATAAGCACAGGAGCAGTACGTCCAAATACCATCCAGGTGCTCAGTGGTACAAGGCAGCTGCCATGTTTGCAGGAGCACGGCAGGCTCCATCACTTTCCTAGTCCCTGGAGCTGTCTCCTCATCAAGCTTGTAGCTGCACAGCAGACCTTGGATTGCCAAAAGTGTTACACCTGCTGGGGCCAGGTTCTGAGAACATGCCCTTCCTTCACCATGTGGCTTCCCTACTTAAGACATTCAGCTCTCCCATCCAGCTCTTTTCCTGAGGCTCCCTTTTTTCTGGCTTTCTCTTGAACAACTTCTAGCAGCCAAGGTGAAGAAGCAACACGGGTTTCTGCCAAGCCATGAAGTAACAGCCTCTTTCTTGCAGGACAGCTCAAGGATTAGTGACGAAATAAGTTCCTTCTGTTTCCTCAAACCTTTCAGCTCCACATCTCATGACTCTGAGATGAACACTGCACCCACATGTGATAGGGGGAGCACACCTGTTTGAGACAAAAGAGAGAGAAGGAAAATGCACTAATGGAGTCCGTGATGTAGCCCACTAGTTGTGGGGTCACACTTGGGGAAGAGGAGAGCTTCCATTCCTTGCTCCAGAGTTTATTCATGCCATTTTTGCAAGGTACATGTAGATTTGAAAGCTGATTCAGTTATTGTGGCACAAATTAGAACCCAGTCCTCACTTTTATACATGAATGCCATATCATTCCTTTTCAGAGTCATAATGCTCCTGGCTCAGTTAAGTCCTGAAAAAAGGCATAGAATTATAGAACAGTCCTGGTTGGAATGGGACCTTCAAAGCTCATCTAGTCCAACCTTTCAGAGGAAAGGGAGCATAGAGGAGATTATTGAGCATCCTGACCAATTGCATCTTGAAAACCTCCAACCATGAAGACTCAACCAAATCCCTCTGCTGAAGACAAGTCACTTAAACAGGAACCAGTTAATAATACAGGGCTGATAGGATGAGTGTGGGAACTAAATTCATGGAAGAGGGAGAAGGGCAAGTTAGGGTTCCCCTGAGCTTCTGGATGGAAGGGGATGCAGCAGTGTCTCCCCCACTAGTCATGCTCCCAAAGAAAGGAGTTACCCAGCTTGAAGGACAGTATCTGCTTTACTTGCTTGTTCTCATTTTTTTAATTTTGTTTGTAAGAGAAGTGTCCCACTTGACCTTGCACTAGAGCACTTTACAGGGGGAGAAGCTCTCATGCAGTGGGATGTGGCAGAGAGAAGAGGGGTAGGACTGACACAGGAGCCAGCGCAGCAGGGGCTGAGAGGCTGCTGAAGGAAGCAGGATTCCAGCTGGGCATATCCCGGAGGCAGCCCTTTCTAGGGACTGGAAGGGCCTGCTTGAAATTTTCTGCACTTCAGAAAGTTGCCACAGTGACTGAAACAGAGACTGGAAGCAGAGATTGCTGCTGCAAGGACACACCAGAAGTTCTCGTCCTTGTGTTTCTGTTCTGCTGTAACAAAGGAGTAGAGAGGAGGTCCCCATACTGTTGGTGTCTAAATTTAATTTCCCTCCTTGTGTAAAAAATCTGTAATACCCTGAATCATTGAGGCTTTCAAACATTTCCTGGCAATATTCTAGTTCTTTGGCTATTACATAGACTTCTGGCAAGTACCTGAGTATTAAGACCTTAACGGGATTTGGGATCATTAGTCCTTGCATTGGGAAGAAGCATGGAACCATCTCCATTTCGGATAATTTGAGAAGCAAGATCTGTTCATTTTCTTCAGTGTTTCTTTTCCCATTTCTATGCTGGTGATTTACATAATGGATTCATTAATCTTAAAATGTGTTTAAACCAGTTTATATTAAAGTAAAGCATACAATATTTCTGAGATTGTGTTTAGTTTCAGATCTGTGATTTTTTTATCTTCTGAAGCCCATTCACCTTTATTGGCCCACACTTTCAAGTCCATTTCTGACTGATGCAACTACAAATTTCCAAAAGCAGGATAACCATCAATTGATTCTGACAGTTCATTTCCTGATTCAATCCTGACTGTAATCATACTGATTTGATGCATCACTTGTTGGCAGGAACATGATTCAGTATTCAATCATAAGGCAATGTTTTGATGAAAAGTTCTCCACACATATATAAGATATAATTGTAGTACAATGTATTTAACTGCCCATTGCTGTTGCAAACATGTGTTGTCCTAGGATTTCTCCTAGGAAAACTACTTAGACATACTGAATGATAATAACTGCCACTAAATCAGGACAGCATTAACATCATTGTCACTTAATGTGGATTAATTTAACTAGTCCTAATACATGTAAAATACAATTAACCAGAAGTTCAATATGTATAAAACGTATGCTATAACCTTTATAACAGATCAGCTAAATAAAGATAAATTCTGTAAAGTTCACTCATTGTTCCATAGACCTTAGTAAAGAGCAAAGGATTTCTGAAGTTCACTTTACAAGGAGAGCTCATGAACATCAGTCAAAAATTTTTTGTTCATCTTGGGAATGAAAACGGTTATGAGGTTTTGTAACATTCTTTACTTGCATAGACAAATTCCTTGTCTTTTATTTTCACTATCTATAAATACTTAATTGCAAGAGACCTTATGAGAAACAAGAGGAAAATATAGTGCTCTGGGATGTTGGTTACAAAGATACAGAGTACCTCAGGTTGTGAAAATAGGAAGTATTATTTACACAGTTCTGTTTCTGAAGAATAGTCTGTACAATAACAATTTATTCAGCAATGCAGTGTCAAAGCTTATACAGTCCATGCTAAACATTTTGATATTCTCTGGTTTTGGCGGTCTTAATTCACAGTATCTCTTTTTTTCCAGCATAAAGAGCAAACAGACTAGATGTATGTACAAAGCTAGCTTATTGTCTCCTCAGAGTTGATATTGCATATAGAAATTTTTTCAATGTTGATATTGCATGTAGAAATCTTTGCCAACTAATCTCTTCTTTGGCAGTGTATGGGGCTGCATTTTCAGCTGGAGCATGCTACCCACTTTGCTACAGTGTAAGATCAAGCCCTACATATTTTATTTAGGAAAAAAATTATGAAGTGGATTATGTTAATAAATGTTGAAGAGACTAGAGAAAGATGTATCACGGGTTGAAAAAGCAGAGCTAATGAGGTTTGACAGGTTAACTTTCCTGGAATTTGCCTAGGGTATCCCCTCAAGAAGTAGATGATTTCAAAATCAGCATCCTTGAATGAGCTTTTGCATAAGCTTTACCTTTCTCCTCCTAAGTGTTACAGGGGGAAAAAGTTAAGTGTCTGTAAAAGCAAATAAAGAGAAATTTTAAGGGAAGATAAAGAGATCCAACAGCACGTTCCCAAGGGAAATGTGAAGGGAGAGCACAAATGAATCTTTCTGTAGGCAAATGGAAGATAAATTTTGTCTGGTTTAACTAGCAGTGGGTATAGCTGGTACTCATAAGAATAGCATGGTGCCAGCTTGTCTACAGCTATCAGTACATATATACTGCAGTCAGTATGAATGTGACAGCCAGGGAGTGCCCTGTGGTAGAAACAAACCTAAGCCAGCTTCAAACTAGTTATCTTAGTACCAGCAGCCATCTACTGTGGCAGAACAGACATGGATGGAGTCTGCAAAACCAGCATTGCAGGAAGGGAAAGTTACCCTGAAATCTAAAATAACCATAGAAATTAAAGCTTAGTAGTAACTTAAATGGAAACAGTGCCTGCTGTTAAGGAGAACTCAACAATTCAAGGTACCTGTTGGTCCAAGCTTCTGTGAACCCTAATAGCTTATAAATGTTTTGGTGCTGGCCACCAGCTATCAGCAGATGGATCTGGCTGAGAACTCCTACGTGAGAAATACATGAAGATATTTGCAGAGATACTGGGCTGGCAAAAGTTGAACCATTTTCACATCTACTTGTTCCGCTTCGTAGCATACTGCAGTATCAGTTAACTTGCAGTAGGCAAGTTAACCAGCTGTGTCCCATCTCTCAATCATTTGCATCCATTGTAGGAAGTGAGTTAATATGCAGAATACTGTTAAAATAATTCATCAACCTGAAATCAAAAGCTCAAGCGCAGCCTCAGAAATAATAAGATATACTTCAGTTTAATATAAATTACACTTAGCTGCATTGAAAACTTCATAATCACCTAATTTAGAGCACAGCAACACAGGGGGAAAATCTTTCTAGACAGCTATTTAGACTGGTTTTCTCTGACATTAGCAGAGATGGAAACTGATGGAATGGATCTAAATGCCTCCTTCCAAGCCACTGACTCTAATGAACATCCCAAATTCACTTCCAACTAAGCACCTTCCAGTTATAATATTGAATTATATTTCAGTCATTTTTTATAAAAGATGAGAAATTTAATTGAGGCATTTTATCACTACCGTACAGTATCTTATCAAAAGAAGTTATTAAAACCATAGTGCAGTCTGCTCCAGCAGAAGATTTTGAAAAATTAGAAATTTTGGAGCATCTGAAATCTGGAGAGCCCTTGAGAGCAAGTCCTCCTCCAGCACTGTGTCTGCTGCTCCTTGGACCAGCCTGCAATTGCTACTTGGGAATTCTGCTGTAGCATTAGGTTTGCAGATATGGGGGGTTTTAGCAAAAGGGAAGTTTAAATACTTTTCAAGCTGCCTTTGTGTATGAGATATGATTTAAAATCTTTGTCACAAGTTCAGTTTAAGAGTGGCAGCATCATTCTGAATCTGCCCATATTTTTTAGAAAGAATTCAGCAGTAGTTTTCAAGTTCTACATTTGCCCACCCAGCTTGCTGGCAGCATCTGATCATTTGTTTTAAATCCTGTCACGCCATTTATAGAATGGTTTTTCCCCCTTTGCTTTAGGAAACAGTCACAAAAGTAACAATTAAAGCATATTGATTGATAGAAACTGGTTTGTGGCAAGTCAATTAGAGGCCCAAACAAGTAAATCTATTCCAGTCAGTTTCAGAACAGCACTCAGGCTAAATCACCGAGGCAGTCACTTCCAGGGGTATACACTGTGTGTAAAGTGTTATCTGACTGGCAAAGACTGCAGTGCTGTGAACGCTGCAGCCCTTTTAAAAATGAGCCCTTAGAAAATCCCCACACCTGTATTTACGGCCTGCAGTAAGACTAAAGCACAAATTAAATGCTCCTTCAAATATAATGGCTGTTTTCAGCAGGCTGTATTGGTAGATCCTTTAGGGTCTGAGAAGACACAATGCCAACACTCCTTCCATTGCTCTTGATGAGGAATAATGGAGGCAGGCATTATTTGACAACAAGCAGTCACTCTGTCCTGAAGAAAAACAGAGTGGCAAAGGAAGAAATGGAGAGGGAAAGCTTTCCTGGCTGTCCAGCTTCCATATAGATTCTCCAAACCAAATTGCACTGAAATACTTCATATTGTTTGGAGTTTCTTTGCAAGTTGGAAGGCTGGATCTGAGGGTGTGTGCAGTTTCTATTTTGTTTTGGGTTTCTGCTCTGTGGAACAATCTACAGTCAAATTATAAAGCACATTATGCAACACAAAGGCCAGGATATTCTAGTTAATCTGCCATGTAATTAGTGCCTTGTTAATGATTACATGGTGGTTCTATATCCCAAGTATCACTTACAGGCATATGAAAGATATTTTGGCCCCAAATCTGTAAGACTGTCAGCAGCTGAGGGGGACAAGCCAGTACTTGGGCTGTGACACTAGCAGTGTAACACAGGCTCATGCTTTTATGTATGTATTGCCATGACAGGGCAAAAAGACTGATCTGGGATATTTTCCTACACCAGGCAGATGTAACTGGATATATATGTAAAGCTGACCACACACATGTATTTCCCACAAATATATATTAGGAACGTTATGTTTAAGGACCAAAAAGAAAATAACTCTAGCAGTCATATAAAACTTTATTGTCTGTGTTCTGAAACACTGTCTGTGTGGGACAAATTATTTTTTAACTCTCTTAGTCCAGTAATTGTGCCTCATTTGAAATGGAAAAAAACGCCCACCATTATCTTTCTTAGGAACATATCTATGAAAAATATCCAAATAAGGATTTGTACAGAAAGCAGTTCTAGGAAATCTAAAAATTCTGGTTTGAATGATGAAAGATTATAATAAAAGCTATTATTTTTACACTTCTTATTCTGACAGAGTTTTGTAAAGTTGGTGAGTGATCTGAATTGCTGCATTGAAAATACTACAAAACCTAAGTGCATTAGAAAATCTACAGTCTATTTTTTCTTTACCTTCTAGGAATCAATATTAAAATATAAAACAGACATTTTGTCTTTAAAAAAATTAAATTTTTAATTGCTACACATAAGCAGAATTCTTAAATTTAAAAAAAAAATCAAATGAGCTATGTTTAACTCTTAGTTTATGCCAATTTCAGAAAATGAAGATTGTTGAATCAGGAGCATCCTTTAGCTACCTTCTCCGGGGTAGCTGCCTTTTTAAAAAAAAGGAAAAAAAATTAGTCTTTTTAGCTATAATGCATTTCTATTCTCCACTGGCATCCGTCTAAGAGACAGAACTGGTCCTTCAGCAGTCTTGCAGTTTAACAGAGATACGTGTCTTGCCAGCTCCTCTTTCTGCATCAGGTTGGGAGCAGCGAAATTGTCATCCCCATTTCTCAAAGCAAGAGCTCCACCATTTGTTGGCCAGCAGCAGTGCATCCTTCCACATGCTTCCAAGGGAGAGACGAGGAAACGGAAGCCGAAGTTTCCCTAACAGGGTGACATTCCAGAGTCAATGCATATACTCGTTTATTAGAGTTACCTTTGCAATAAACAGAGAGCTGCAGAATTTCTACTCTCACTGCAGGGTAAAGCCTCATTTTTCGCAGGGCTGAGGAATGGGGGGAGAAAGGCCAAAGAAGGGGACTAGGGCACTGACTCGTGATTCGTGCATAGCTAAGAATCCCACGCATCCAGGGAGATTCAGCAGCTCCCTTGCCTGGCACCTGTTGGCCCGCAGGGAGAGGGCTGCTGGCACTGCCGTGCCTGAGGTACCAGTTCCACGGGACATACATATACCAGTCACAATGAGAATTTCCCAGTTTTGTAGCATTTTGAAGTGTTGTCCTAGCTAGAGTAGCTTTAATTTCTTCTCAGTAGCTGTTACAGTGCTAATTTTTGGGTTTGGAATGAGAATGGTGTTGATAACACACTGATGTTTTGGTTTTTTGCTAAGTCATGTTTGTCCTAAGTCAAGGACTCTTTTTCCTTGTCTCATACTCTGCTGGTGAGGAGGCACATAAAAAACCAAAAAAAAACCCCTAACTGTGAGGGAGCATAGCCGGGACAGGTGACCTGAACTGACCCAGTTTACTTTATTTTCAATTCTTAAACTGTTCTTATCTTAACATACAAGTTTTGCTTCGATTGTCCTCCCCATGCCACCTGGGTGGAGGGGAAGAGAGGAAGAATTAAGCCCGTGGCTGCGTGGTGTTTTGTCTCCAGTTGGGTTCAAAACCATGACAGTTCTTTTTGGCATCCAATGTGTGCCTCGAAGGCTTGAGATAAGGCCAGATCCAACCAGAGAGTGTTAAAAGAAAATTGTTATAAATATTCACTGTATTGGTTTAACAGCTGCTAGTTACAATTTGGACTTATCTGCTCTCGTACTCACAGCATTTTGTCTGTATTATACTGGTTATACCTTACTTGCAGCACATGTTCTCTTGCGGTGTTTTTTGTAGGATGGGCTTATGATATGACAGTGTTACTGTTTGGGACACCAGTCTGGGGTATGTATTCAGTATTGCAGGCACTTTTGTGCTTCGGGAGTCATCTACTCAAAACAATTAATAATTACACCTTTTTTTTCTCCTCAGAAGAACAACCTATGGGGAAGACACCTTCTTATTTTTTTTGTCCTCTCCTTTTTTATTTCTTTGTCCTCCAGGCTGATTACTGTAGTCCAGAACTTTAAAGATTTTTAATATCCTTTGACTATCCTTGAAACCAAACACGTTGTCCTTGAAACCAGAACAAGGGTCTATATAGAACAAAAATTAAAGGCCAGCAGATGTTTCTGATTTTTTTTTTTTTTACAAGCTCATTCAGACTTTAATAAAATGCCCAGGTTGCAGAAGCTGAAATCTATGAGGTTTCAAGTAGAGATTGGGGGAAATATGGTGTTGCACTCTTTCCGGGGAAGAGTGAACTCAGGATAGGATCATAGAATGGCTTGAGTTGGGAGGAACCTCAAAGATCATCTGGTTCCAACCCACCCACCATGAGCTTGGACACCTTTCCCTAGGGCAGGGTGCTTCACATCCCATCCGCCCTGGCCTTGAACACTTCTAGGGCTGGGGCATCCACAACTCCTCTGAGCAACCTGTTCCAGTGGCTTACCACCCTCACAGTAAACATCATCATGTAATGTAAAATGAGTCTCCCTGGGGTAGTAAATGTGACTGAAAAATAACACGCAAATGCCAGGTTAGGCTTCAAGAAGTTTTCCATAGTTCTGACAATATTGTAATTACCAGACTACAGAATTTGTAAATTAAATGTTTGGTTTTGACATATAGGGAAGAATTTCATTTCAGAATAAGGGACCCAAAGTGCACTTTCTGCCTTTCCACAACGTTCCCAGGCCTTGTGCATCTGTATTTCAGGACCCTAATTTTATAACCTCATATTTTCATCAAAGAACAGGAATTGCTGCAGTGATCTCGTCAGACAGCTCCAGCACCAGGCACTGTAACCTCAGTCACTCAGAAATCCAGATACTTGACCAACTAACAAAACTGTGATGTTTACCAGGCCTGAGCCACACAACAGGAGTCACAGGTTTTCTTTCCTGCAGTAGCTTTTCCTGTTGTACACGAAACATATTCCCATCCATCTTATACACCGTGTGCCTGTGTAGACTGAACTTCTCATGGCATGGCATGAACTTTGATGGGCTGTGGGGCAAGGGGCAAAGAGACACAGACAGGCAGAGGGAGTATATCCCCACTCTGATCTGTCCTGTCTGTTCTGGCTTTGCAGGAGTGACCTGTGTGCCTCCCTGAAGCTTCCTGCCCTCTGCTGTCTCATTACTACTGCACATTTGTGCATCCGTGTGTGTGTGTTGATGTGTCTGTGTGCACGGACCTGTGCGTGTGCATACAGCTCTGTGCATATTGCTGTGTAAGGACGGGTATTACAATCTACCTACGGATCATGCCTTACAGGAGCTACTGCAAATTATATGCAACACAGGATGTTACACGAGTCAATCTTCAACTGAAGTGCACAAGCAACTTGAGACATGTTTGTTTTTAAAGCCTTAGATTTATTTACAAGGGTAGGCGGCTGTCTGAGGCCCGGCAGCACTGGTGGCTGCTGCACCCAGGCTCCAACAGCCTGTGGTGTGACTGAGACCATAGTGCCAAAGGACTCCCCACTCTGGCCAGGATCATGTCCTTTTCCAGGTGACAGTCTCCCTTGAGACATGAATAAATATTTAATGTACTCATTCTTCTTATGACATAATTGAAAGCATATCCAAAGCCCTGTGCATCAGAGATTCAAAAAGAGTATTTTCAAATTCAGAATAAAGCCAAAATAATTGCCCCGCTTTTGGAAATCTGTTCCTCCTTCAGTGGGAAGCTGAAGAACTCCAAAGAATTGCAAAAGCTTTTAAAAGAAAATTAATGAGAAAACTCCTACTGAACTATCTGCTCTGTAATTAAAAAGTGAGAAATGCTGTCTTTGGGCATTGAGTTATGAAACAAAATTAAAATATCCATAAAATCACAAAAGATTGTAATACATTACTAATTCAGAAACCTTAATAATACTCTACAAAGGAGACAAGTGTGATTAGCTTAAGAGTGCTTACCTGTTTCTAAATGTTTGAAATAATAGTAGTTCCTGTGATAAGAATAGAAAAAAATCTTCATATTTTAAAGGGCATGCCAAGACTTTCTGGAATCCTGGAAAGTCTTCTAGATGCCAACAACTTTTGAATCTATGTGTGGACACCTAAATTGTTTTACCATTCTAGCGCAGGAAATATATAGCAATCTCATCTTATACTTCTCATTTGGATCTTCAAGCATAGTATTCTGCATTTTTTATACATTGGGAGGATTCAGAACTGTTCTCACAGGACTGGCAGGTCACTTAAACTTGCATAATATAATATCAGAACAATGCATTTATTACCATAACTTACCAATAAATAAATCAGAATATTTCTAGAGTCAAATTTTGTTATGCTTTTTTTCCCTCTTGGGAGAAGGAGAAGGGTGGAATGTCACACTGTGTGACAAATGAAAATGACCTGAGCCCTTCTGCTTTTATGATCTGTCAATATCTTTCTGGTAATAAGATGCCCATAACTGAACACAGCATTGCAAGAGTATGTTTTGCATCCTAAAACCACATAAAGAAAGATTATTAGCTTCCTTCTCCAATAGAGGATGATAGGGTGCCTGGTGAATGCAACCCAAAACCACATTGACCTTTCTTTCATAGGCACAACATATTGGAAGCTCATGTCTAATTTGTAACTTAATATCCCTTGGGATTTTTAAAATTGGACTGCAAAAGGTAAAAGGAAAACTATGAGTCTCACCTCAGCAAATGGATGGGATTTTTATTTTAAAAGGTAGTTTCTATTCTGGTTTCTCTTATCTTTTATTGTTGTTTCAAAGGAACAGTTTTACAAGTGTAAATACACACTGAATAACTAATTATTCTATTTCCAATGGATTACTTTGTATTACTCAAGTCCTGATTGCTTAGGTAATATGAGGTGAGCCTTAGAATTAAAGTTACTAGTTCAGTGCATTAAGTAACCAGGAGCTGGCTGAAGACTTGCAATAAATACAGAGGTAAGACATAAGCAGTGAGTAAATAATATTTCAGAAATTCCAACTTCTATTAAGTATGGAATTTTTTTAATCACAAATTAATTAAAGAGACAAGTAAGAAAATTAAAGAGGCTGTATTTTTTATAAGTTCAGCCAGCTGAAAGCTTTTTTTTCAAATAAGTGTTCATCTCTATTAACTCCTCTTGCTGAACCCTGAGTGTTCAGGGACACGAGACGGTCCCCTCGTTTAATGTTAGGAGAGCCTGATGCCCTAACTTTGTATCCCTATAGGCAGTGTGTAATGCAGCTGGAATGCTAATGGGTGACATGCTGCAGGAAAAAGGAAGCAGGTTATCATATTTGGGACATTGACAACTCAAAGTGTTGGGTGATACTAAACAACAATAGTCACTTGACTAACACGATAGCATTAGAAAAGCCAAGTCCTGACCTGTGACTAAGATATGTCATGCTCAGAAAGTGGATTAAGTTCAAAATGAAATGTCCTGAATACAAAAAGAAAACCTCCCAAACAACAAGACTCAGGGTAGGTATTACAAATATAGAATGATAAACCAATCTTATCTCTGTGGTTACAAACACAGCTCTGCAATGGCCAGTCCATCCCCTTTCTTACTGGTGGTGTTGTCGATACCTTCCTCTTGGGGAACAGAAAATAAAAGACACAGTTCTACAAAGTACCTAAAACTGAGAGGTGTTGGTATGAAGCATTTGTGTACAGACAAAGTAGGAGAGCAGAAGCAGTTGTGAGCAGCACCCAGCATGGCAGGAGTGTGCTGGGACACAGACAGGGCAGCACAGAGCAGCTGGGAGACCTCAGTGCCCAGGATCTCAGAGCTGCCACCTCCCTCGGAGGAGCAATTCCCCTCTGGAGGGGCTAAAGAGAGCTGCCTGCCTATGGGGAGAAAATAGCTGCAGTGACAGATCTGCACCTTGTTGTACCTGGTGATTTGGACCTCTGTGACCACCTTCTGAAGAGATCACCAATGTGCAATCATCTCCTAGACACACCTGAGATTGTAATTGGCTTTGTAGTACTGTTCATCCATAAAGAAACTGCACAAGCATTAGGACATAAAAGAATATTTATTTTAACAGAACAAAATTGCAGTTTGGTTTTTTTTTTTAGTATGATCTATTACTTTTGGTGAGATAATTCCTTGTCCCACAGAGTCAGACTAGGGTCATTGTGTGTGTGTATTCCCTTTTTCTGGGTTTTGTTTTAATCTTCTAACTACATAATTAATATAAGAAAATGAACAGGACACAGATAATATGAGCAAAGCTCTATCAGGAACCTGTGATTTCAAGGTTTATACACAGTAGCTTTCAGCTTGTCTCATATTGCCTTAAGCTTTCATGCCTGGAAAGCTAGGAACAAGAGTATTTGATCACACACTTCAGATGAGCATTTTGAGGCTCAATCCATTGCATTGCCTAATATTTTGTGAAATCTAAAAATATACGTACATAAGTTATAATTGCTCTAGGCTAAAGAACTTCATATGTTTAATATGGATACCACTGTTCCCTTTTCATGAGACAGTAGTCCAGATTTTTAGTTGTTCTACAACAAAAGGTTTTACTTCATCATGGAACACTCACACTCCTTTTATGCTACCTATGCTTTCATCAATCCAGACTTCAACCACACTAGCACCTTCTTCACATGTCTGTCACATGGAGCTGAAATGCACAGCAACAATGACTAATTTGTACGATGACTAATTATCATTAGACCTCAGTAGTCATTAATGGGAAAATATTAAAACATATACTGTTTTCCCAGTAAAGTGAAAGAAGAATGAGTGCTAAGTCTGATACTAATTAACATAGTCATATGCTTAAAAAAGAAAATCAGCAATGACAAAACTGTGGTGACAGCTTGGCAGTGTGATAGGTGATACTGAGGACCAGTCAGCTGCACAGTTTTAGATCATAAAACTCAGCACTGGCAAGTTTTTCAAATTGCTTTCTAGCTTGTCCCCTACTCCCAAAACCAAAATTAGGGATGCCTGTGTCACCCTCATAGAAGCTTGCATAGTCTGAATTTAAATACCTCCCAACAGCGAGATTTGCTGGCACACTGAGGGGCACTTTTCCAGGGTTTCATCCTCCTTACAGCACAGAAGCTTTTTCTGGTGTCTAAGCTGAGTCTACTGATGGACAATTTGAATGTTGATTCTTCTGCAGTACTCCATGCATCTGCTGTCTGTCTTTCCTGTAGCCACTTTTATCTTACTTAACAGCTGCTGGCCAAGTTTATGCTGCTTTCTTTACTTCAGGCTAACCCTCTTTGTTCAAATTTTCCTCACAGAGGACTTTTTGAAGACCTATGATCATTTCCGGTTTCTTTCTCCAGTTTTTCGTGGCCCTTATGATTTCAAACTGTGCCTGCCCTCATAGTCCTCTCCTCCTCATGCCCTCTTCCATGCCCATATTCTTTATCCCATTCTCTAGGTCACTTGCAAAATACGGAGCAGTTGTAGACACAAAGTGGACCCTGTCTGTTTTGACAGTGATATCAGTTGTAAAAAATCTTTTAGCATACTTTTCCAAACAATTTCTAAACTGCAGTTTGTCCAGAATGTGCTTCCCTATCTCAGCTGTCAGTGTATGACATGAGGCAGCCACCAACTGCTGCTCATCTGTGCGAGAGATTTGTCATCTTGCTGAAGAAATTTAACAAATTGCCACAAATTCTTTCTGACAAATACGTGCTGTTTGTAACTCATTTTATTGCTTTAATAGGGGTGTTCACGGGTATTGGTACCAATTGTTTTTTTTCTGTAATTCATTGCCCTGGGCCAGGGCAGGGCTGTGGGGAGCTGCCGGGGGCTGAGCAGGGGCAGTCAGGGCTGGCTGTGCCCTCGTGGCCCTGACAGTTTCCTTACTTTGAGATCAGGGAAAATCTTATCATTCAGCCACATCACTCCCTTCTCCAAGGTAAACAACAGGACAAGACAAGATGAACTTAAATTACATCGGGGAGGTTTAGATTGCATATTAGGAAAATTTCTTCACTGAAAGACTTGTCAAGCACTTGAAGCAGGCTGCCCAGGGAAGTGGTTAAGTCCCCATGACTGGAAGTGCTCAAAAAACATTTGGATGTGGCACATTTTAAGTGATTTTGTAATGCAGAAAGTCACTCCAGAGCAGCTAAGTATGGCAGTGAATAATTGTTTCTTTGGTGACTGCAGTAAACAGCCTTATGCCTAATAAATCTAAGATAAGAGAGAAAGTCGCAGTGCTCATTTACAGCAAGAGATTAGCCCTGCACTCCAGAGGCACCACATCCTGCCCAGTCGCCCAGATCCAGCCCTGCTTCCCAGCTCACAGTCATGCTGGGCTCTGTCATTCGGTCATGATTTATTTACCCAGAGTGTTAAGTTGTCCTGGCATTTCCACAAGAACTTGTAACGGATGTGTAGCTGGCAGAGGGCATGTGTACACAGCACAGAGCGTTGTCAGAGATACCCATCTGCCTGGGGGGAGCCAGCACACCTATGTGGAACAGCAGAGCTCTCTGCAAAATCCCCAATCCTGAAACCCCCAGCCACACTCAAGCACAGAAGCGAATTAGCTCAGCTCAGCACTGCACATGCACAGCCTATATCCCCCAGCCAAGCAGGATCTGGGCCAGCAGACAGATCTGTGTGTGCTGTGCTGTCTTCTCCTCCTGGTGGCAAAACCAGCTCTTCTCTCAGCCTCTCCTGTACAGCAAATGCAGAAATACCATCTGCTCTTTCCTCCCCTTCTTCTTGCTGAGCACTGGCTACAACCGAGATGACCTTTGTCAGAATATTCTTATGACACTATTTATGTCTTGAATTGTTGACATACCTTGTCAAACAATGGATTTACTTCCTGCCTAGTTGATATATGAAGTCCAAACCTGATTTATAAGTCATGCCACTTTGCTACTGCATTCATTTAAGGGTCACTGAGCTGATTTATGGCTTGGGATTTTGAATGATAAATTACAATTGTATTCTGCATTTCCTGTAACTTATTTCTAAACCAGTGCTTTTCACTTTCATTATAATCTTTGCTCTACTAACTTGCCTGTACAAATAGCAAAAAGGTGCCCTTTTTAATGAGCTAGAGCTCTAGAGAATACTTTACAATGCTCAGGGCACCTTTAGCACCACCCAGGCTCATCAGGCCAGGGAAAACTATTCTAGTCCATGTATGACCACACCACACACAATCCCATGGACCATTCTGCAGCCTTGCAAAGGTCATTGCCTAACAAACCAACACCTTTGAGGCTGGTGTGGTCTGAACCCCTGTTTCCATAGGTCTGTGCTTGTGCCTGACAACTCAAATAGCCAGCATGCATTCATACAGGCTCAATACACCTACTCTCAGCTTTGGGATTATCCAACAAAGAGGCTGTGAAACCAGGAGAGCATGGGCTGGCAGGGCAGCTTGGGCTGAGTACTGAGAGAGAGTCCAGAAAAGCAGGTCTCACAGGGGAAGGCTACTAAGCCCAGCTGGGCACAGAGGAAGAGTGTTAATGGCATCCGAAAAAGATGGCAAGGTGCTAAATGCAGGAGCTTTTCACAGGGAGGGGATCAGACAATTAATACTGCCTATACAGCACACTTCAAACATTAAAAGTGTGAGTTACCATCTGCATGTTTTGGCTGTTCCTTCTGCTTATGAGTATCCCATGCTCTTAACAGAGAGGGAATAGGTAATAAAGTTAAAGAGAAAATAAGAAAAGGAGTGCTTACAGCCAACTCAGGTACAATTATCTTCCCTAAGTTTTCTATTTAAAACAGATGTAGGTTTCAGCAGGTTACTGGAGGTGACAACCTCTCTTCATGTTTGATAGTTCAGTATCTCTTAGGAATTAGGATAGGAAACCCAGACATGCATTTGTATATTATTATTTGTGTATTATTGCTATAAATATTAACAGAGCTTTCTTCTGCTGTTGTACCCTGAGTCTCTGTACTGGTCAGGTATTTTTTTTCAGGAAAAATAGCTTGTGTCACTAATTTGTGGCTTTGTCAACTGTAATTCAGAAAAATATCGGAGATTTTAACACCTGCAGATTACAAAACCAGGTTCAACTACAACAACTCACGTTCATAGAAAAGGAAACCTCTCTCACTGGTTCCAGTAACAACTGGGTATTTCTTCATACAAAGCAACAAAAATGCAAACACTGATGAGAACTGCCAAAGTCCTAAGGGTAGGTGCCTACGCCCTGTTCCCTTTGCTCCCTCTGAACTTGGCACAGCACGTGGCCCTCAGCTGTCCTCTTACACCAGGTAAGTGTTGTGACCCAACCCTGGGGACTGACCCAGCACAGTAAGCCAAGTCCCAAAAAACTCTTTAAAGAAGAATATATATTCATCTCTTTATTTGGATCCTGTGACTAAACCAGATGTAGGGGCACTGGCCAGAAAATAAGAAGGGTCAAAGGCTTCTGTTCCAAAAACCAAAATTATTTGGTGAGAGAACATTATTGTCACCACTTTGTGACTGATATTTCCACTCCTGCTGAGGGTTTCTGTGAATGCTTAATTCATGTGTTGAGTATTGCAAGTTCAGAAATAAGACAGGTTGCATGTGACACATAATAGCATTCTATACCTCTCCATGATGCACATAAAAAAATAAGAAAAAATTTTAAGAGCACTGCAGGACCAAAGGAAAAGCTGCAGAAGTTACTCCAGGGCCATACTGAAGTTTTTCAGCAGAAACCAACCAATGCATTCAAACAGAGGACATGAAGAGAGGATGCAAGGGATTTCAATAGACATAAAACCTATGTGTATGGCATGTTTGCATGAGGGAGTCCTCACCTAAGGCAAACATCTGTTTAAGATCTTTATGGATTATTTGAACTGGGGAATTGAGTAAGTTCACAGATGAAACCAAGTTGGGTGGGAGTGTTTATCTGCTTGAAGGTAGAAGGTCTCCGCAGACAGATCTTAAGAGAATATGGGTGGGCTGAGGAAAATGGCATGAGGTTCAACAAGGCAAAGTGCCAGGTCCTGCACTTTGGTCACAACAACTCCTTGCAGTGCTACAGGCTGCAGGAAGAGTGGCTTGAGAACTGCTCGGCAGAAAGGGACTTGGGGGTGCTGGTTAACAGCCAGCTGGATATGAGCCAGCTGGGTAGCCAAAAAGGCCAATGGCATCCTGGCCTGTATCAAGAATAGTGTGACCAGAAAGACTTAGGGGAGAGACTTTGTTCCTGTACTCAGCACTGATGAGGCCACACCTTGAGTACTGTGTCCAGTTTTGGCCCCCCACTTCAAAAAGGACACCGACGTGCTGGACTGTGTTCAGAGAAGGGCAACTGAGAGGGTGAAGGGTCTGGAAAACACGTCCTATGAGGGAAATGAGCTGAGGGAAACAGGATTGTTTAGTCTGGAGAAAAGGAGGATCGGGGGAACCTCGTTGTCCTCTATAACTACCTGAAAGGAGGGTGTAGTGAGGTGGGGGCCACGCTCTTCTGCCATGTCTCAAGGGGAAAAATGAGAGAAATGGCCTTAAATTGCACCAGCGGAGGTTCAGATTAGATATTTTAAAAAAAAGAAATCACAGAGTGGTTAGGCATTGGAGTAGGTTGCGCAGGAAGGTGATGGAATCACTGTCTTGGGAAGTGTCCAAAAGGCATCTGGATGTGGCATTTGGGGATACAATTTATGATGGGGCTATTTTGGCAGCTGGACTAGATAATCTTGAAGATCTCTTCCAACCCTGATGATTCTGTGATTCTGTAATTGCCAAGGAGGGGATTTCCAGACTAGAGGAAGAAGATATAAAGCAGAAGCAGCACAGACTTGGGCAGTTCCCCAGACAGCAGCAAACACAATATTTTATCATTCTGTTTCTGCAGCAGTGTTTGGGGATGGGTCTTGCTTTGGGGACTTTTCTGGTAGGTATTGACGAAAGGCTGAATGGTTTGAATGAGAAAAGGATTGAAAGGAAATTTTCCTCTCATTCATTTCTGAGCTACCGCTGCAGATTTCTTTTATTTAGGTGCAGATGGCAGCACTTGTAGGTGAGGAATGGTACTGACACAAGAATAAGGGTTGTGAGAGGCTTGTGACTTACTGAAGCAGATGTTAAAGGTCTTTTAGGAGTAATTATTCTGTCAGAATAAACGTATTCTTTAATAATCACATTAATAAATGTTATTATCTATTCTCCATTTATACAAGCACTGTTATAGAAATCACAGTTTGAGAAGAACTAGAACTTAAGGAGCTGTTGTTCCCTGGGAGCCATATACTTGCATGGATCTAAGATTTTTGAAAGAAACCATTATCCAATAGGCTGTTTGGTTACCAACAGTGCTGAGATGGTGCTTGTGATTGAATAAATCAAGCTGCTAACAGGTTGCAAAACAACCTTTTCTTCTTTGAGCATCTACCTGCAAGGACTTTTTTTGGGTGTCACCCTTACACAGAGGGATAAAATAGAATTTTTAAGTAATTTCCTCTGTCTTTAAAATTTCATCTGAGGACAAACAGGAAACCGATGTTTAAAAACCAATAAATTGCAGCCATTCATATTTTCAAAACCAATAATTTGAAATTATTCCTTGCATCCATTCAGGGCTACTTGCAGCTGCTATGACCTACAGGCAGAAGGTTAGGTCTTCTCTCAAATTTGTGATAAGCAGCAGAGGGAAAATGGATCATCTTTTTGCTTTGACACAATGTTTTTTCTGCTTTATAGACATGCCCCTGAAATAGAACTGCTGCAGATGTTCTGCTGAAGTTATTTAACTCTTAACATCCAGAGACAATGACTGCTTGCGTTACTGAATGTGGCTGCATGGAGTTAGGAGTTGGTCCCTAGGGCAGAGAAATGGACACACACTCTGGTAACCCTCACAGTTCATTTCCCTGGCAAACCAAGGTTAGTGTGTTGTTTGGAGATACTTCAGCCTCTTGTGTGAACCCAGCAGGATGCAAACTGTTGGCAGTTGTACTCACACCAATCTTCAGGCTTCCTTTTGAGTTGGCTTGCCTGCCGAAGCTGGAACATCTCAGTTAAAATATTCTTCATCACTGCTGGCCGACAAGATCACAGAAGCCCTCCCTGTCTACTGGCTGTAGTGTGAGGTGATAATTAAAGAAACCAAAGCACCAATATTTGCCATAGAAGTTGCATTGTTAGCCACAATGACGCTTGTACTTCCTGAGAAGGCACCTGAACGTCTGAAAGTCAGAAAACACCCTGCAGACAGCGCTGCCAGTCTGGGACTTTATATTTTCAGTGTAAGAAATGGTCGAGCACTTAGCTTTTCCTTTTTCCATGTGCAAATCCTTTCCTCTGCAGATCCCTAATTGTTTTCACTCATGTGTCCTACCCAGACGGGCAGCGTTGCTTTGCAGTTTCACCCGGGGCAGCCTGCGGTTGTTTGCCGTGCTCAGCAGTGGTGGTGGGACGGAGCCAGCCAGAACCTGGAGGCAGAACTGCTCCACACAGCTCTGAAGTGAGCAAAGCAGAAGATACCATCTGCTTCCAGCTTTTAAAGCACGAGTTATTAGAACTCAGCATACAATATGAGGGCAGAGTAACTTGTCAGGCAGAGAAATCTTATTAAGTGAATGACGTAAATTCACAAATATTTAAACAGGGCTCTCGTTCCCTGAAGCCTTGTAGGGAAGGTCCCTCTCGCAGCGCTGCTTCCTGCCCCACCCTGCCGCTCTGTCCACCTGCTCTGGCTCTCTGCCCTCGGGGCAAAGCCATCTGCCCTCCCTGTTTAACAGAACATGGGAAGCACAGGCTGCCCCAAGTGCTCCCTACTGCAACCACACAAGCCATACAACAAATGCTCTGAGAAGCAATGTGCTCCTCATCTCTCAGTGACACCTTACTGTTAGCTGACATTTTTATGAATAAGACCTGTCTTCTCTGAAACATAAATATTCCCAGGGCTGGATTCATGGACGACTGAAAGCAACATTTCCAACCTTGAACCTCCTCCTCCAGCAGTCCTTTGAGTTCACCTCAAAGGTCTTGCTTCAGCAAAAATTAATGTGCCTCAGTGAAAGTCCAAGGTGCCAGGAGAAGGAGGACAAGAAACCTCACTGGCTGGCCCGGCCAGGTTGCACAGGCTGTGCTAAACTCCTGAAGAAGCACATCTCCCTGGGACTGCTCAGTGCCATACACATTTTTTTTTCCAATCAGATCAAATGCTGCTTGGTTTTGCACCAAGCATAGCATCAGGATGCTTTTCTGACTTCTCAGTAGACCGCTAAAGGACATGTTCAGCACACTAAATTCTTTCATATATCAGATGGCTTATCTGCAGGTATCTCCTGTTCAGCTTCCAATTTCTTGCTCAGTGCCAGACTTAGATAAGCCCTTCCACTCATCATTGTTGCTGTTAAAAGGTTAAGTCTTTAGCTCATATCAGCCTGCTGACTGCCTGCCATCTGACTTAACGTGGCCACTGACATGGGGGCTTTAAATCCTCAATGTATCTGCAGCCTGTAAAACAGTGGTTAAGCTGACATATTGGTCTTCCAACAACCAAGAATTCATTGGGAGGAAATTCCACTGTTATTTAGTATGTGTGCACATCTGTAATGACAAGTTCTGCTTTAACAAGTAACAAATAATCCAACTTTTTTTTATGTACAAATCAGAAGGGTTGTGACAGAGACCCTGTACCAAAGAATAAAGGGATAGTGATGAGTCATCCCAGAGACAAATAAACCAGATCTGCTATACGTGAGCATGTGCAACTTCTCCTGAATGACTTCCATGTCATGTACT
Organism: Daphoenositta chrysoptera; assembly: GCA_013397915.1. NCBI lineage: Eukaryota > Metazoa > Chordata > Aves > Passeriformes > Daphoenositta > Daphoenositta chrysoptera. Next base: position 808,793 of record VZRO01006629.1, read on the forward strand.
GTACAGGTCAGAAGTGCAAGAGAGCTGGAAAGAAATCTAAACAGTAACTGTAAATTGGGCACTTCCCAACTTGTGCACAGCAAGCCAGAGCTATACTTCTAATCATTCTGGCATGTGAATTTATTGATTTACCCTGACAATCTGCTTTTCCCTGGGGAATGCAAGCTAGGGAAAATTCTTTTTGTACCACTTCATATCTCTGCCAAGTCTGAGTTCAGTTTGGTAAGACAAAAAGAAAGCACCAATGTTCATCACTTGGGCAGTGCAGAGGTTCTCAGCATGTATCTGTGCTCTTTCTGCATGAGTTTGTGGTCTCACAACTGCAGGAATTTGGCAGTGCTTGGGCATTTGGTCTGTGTTGGGAGACTGAGGTGAATAGGTGTGTGTGTTTATGTGTGTGGCACCTGGTTGACCATCTAGGTCTGTCTGGGAGGGGAGTGACTTTTTAATAAGCTTTTTGATTAGCAAAAAACTTAGTGATAATGTAGCTGTCACTTGTTTTACTCATTAGAATAAACTGAGCTGTGGGTCAAGACCACGAAAAAAACTCTAACGAGTAAAGAAGTGACACAGGTAAAATCACCACGGTCTAGATGAAGAGATTTGGTTCTATCACCCAGCCACAAGGCTGCAGAGTCTGTTTTATAAAAAAATATAAGACATCTCCGGCAGTAAGACTCTACCTGAAACACCTTGTTTTCTCTTTCAGGGTATGAAGGATCACGTGTATTTACAGATATGAAGGATCAGGTGTATCTTTCCAATATAAGTCCTTTCTTGGGTGGGGGAGTGTAGGTTACAGAATACTCACAAACTGTTATTTCTGGGTTTGGGAAAATAACCTTGCCCAAGTAAAACATGTCTCACAAGACAGAAAGAAAAGAAGGAGAAAAAAATGTAACTTCAAAAGGTGGTGCATGCAGTGCTGTAAAAGAAGAGGGGGAATGTGTGGATCTGAAGGGGACTTACAAAGTGACTCAATAAGAAAAATCCTTTTCCTAGAAAAAGTAGACACCATACAGAATTTATCTGGGGAAAGGATGTGTTTCTATCACTGTGTTAGATAGTCATCTCTCTTTGCTTATTACTGTTAAGTAGGGGAGAATGAACTGGGAACTAATAATTTATTCAGTGTCTGAAACTCCATCAAGCAACACAGAAATCCCAAGTTAAAATGTAATAGTAAGTTTTTTACCCAAACATCTGAATAAATGTGTTTGATCAGACTCTGAGGGTATGTAAGAGTGTATTTTCAAACAATTTGTTGGAGATCTGGGAAGCTTGGTTGCCATGCTCTTAATGCAGAGAATATAGCAGATTCATAAGGAAACCCTGGAGCAAAACAGTTAATAATATCGTGTAAACATTTTCCATACAGAGGTCACATATAACTGACACACAGCACTGCCGATTTGATAAAACACTTTTGTAGACTAAAACAACATAAGCCAGCCTGTCACTCATTTGAGCCTTAGCCTCAAGGCTTATTTAAGATATAGAAATGAAAACGAAGTGTGCTTTTCTGATACTCTCTTCTGTTTCTCTTCCACTGGTGCTGGAAGGACCAGTAGGAGTTCAGTACATGTTGGAGGAAATTGTGGTACCTATTGGTGAATGACACTGCTATTTGTACTCTATGCCCTACATGACCCAATCAATTCTTTGTTGCAATAAACACCGCTGCCTGACTAAAAAACTTAACCTCAGAAATACTGAACCCAAAACAAATGTCATTTGAACTAAATTGGATTTTTTTGTTTGTTTGTTCATTAAAATTGTTCATAAGATTCCATTTCCTGAGGCAAACCAAGGGCAATAGAAGCAGAGATCCTGCTAAACATAATCCTTGATGACTTTATATTGAAACATCAGTGCTAGGCTACAGCCATACATCTTAATTGTGCTGCTCTACTCAAACATTCAAATTAACAATTACAACGAGGAATTCATAAATATCAAACTTGACCAAAAAATCCTACCTTCTATGTTAATCTTTATTGTATTGCTACCTATCAGGCACTCTACACCAGCTCAAGATTTAGAAATCAAGAGTTTGTGCCTAAACTTAGAATTTTGATTGATTTGACAGCAGACTACTCCTGTCTCTTCATGTCTCTTGTAAAAAAGATCCATTCCCAGCAGGAAATACCTGGTGCTGTTGAAGTTGGCTCTCTGGGTGGACAGTTTCCTTGCTGAGACTGTTACAATCAGCTTCTCAGGACTCTTTTTCTGATTCAACATTATGACAAAGGTAAGAATAAAATATTACTAAACTTGAACATGGCAGAGACCAAAACAAGAGTATTTTTCTTAGTTATTGCTGTCATAGGAATCTAAAAAGATTGAGAACTCTCCCCTTGATATCATCTTGCAGACTAGTTGTCTAACCTACCTCAGTGAAGAAAGTCACAGAGCTGGCTGACTGATTTGTGTGCAAAATAAATGTTTTGTCAACCTGCTCCAGTAGTCTGAGGGACCGTGAGCCCAAAAGAGGATGTCAGGTGTGTTCTAGAAGACTAAAAGGGTGCCAAAACCTTCCCAGGGAGAATAAAGCATATAACGAATACTGTTAGAAAATTATAGTTGTAGCTGCGTAGTGCGTGGAACCCATAATTCCGTAGGATTTATTCTGGAATAGCAGCAGTATTCCCAGGCACACAAGTGGGATGCACAAGGGCTGTCTGCACTGACACCACTAAAGAAGGGAGCAATGCCTGCAACAGAAAAAGACTCTTATGAGGTTGCTGTAAGTTGAGTCAACTCCCTCTCCAGATGAAACCCCAGCAATATTTGTGTCAGTGGAGGAAATCCCATCATTGGACTGAAATAAATATGCTGAACCTTTGATAATTAATGAAGATACTAGATTACATTGATGCAGATTAAATAGTCCCTGCACAGAGAAGGTTTGTGCCATAAGTGGCATGCACAAAGATTTTGGTTTTTTTGATAAAAACTTCTGGGAAAAATGTCTTTGTACTATATATCAGGAGACCGTTCATTCCAAACACAGTTTTTTGTTGTATGTTTTGATCTGTGCTAATTGCCTTGTCCTCTGTTGCATTACAATCTGAAGACTTTCATAATTTATTTAATGAAAATTAAGAGCAAAGAGCAAGAGGGCTCCATTGTAGGGCTCAGCAGTTCTCAGAAAGAAACATCATTAAAAAGTCTTGAAAATTGAGAAAACTGGTGCTAATGTGTTTTGAAAAAGAGTACACTTGTAGATGATGCCAGTTACTGTAAGACAAAGGCTAGATATACAACTTTTTTTTATAGACATAATGTTTTATCTCAACACACACATTATATTGTTGTTATGGTCAAAGGACATTAGAATGGCAAGATCTGTAATCATCACTCTTTATTAGACCAACTCATATTTGGAAAAAAAAGTTATTTATTTGGGCACAGAGGCCCTTGTGTACATAAAACCTTGTCTTTATTTTCCATCACTTGATAATATTGAGGATATACATTATGAGAAACACAACAATGCAGTTTCTTCAACTCTAGGCTCTTTGAAATCCATATGTGAAGAGTCTCAGTCCAAAAAGGAAGAAGGAGGAGGCTTTCTTTTTGCCATCATCACTGTTACAAACATTGTGATTGACTCTGGGTTGTTAGTTCATTTTGATCTTGGGGCTAAATTCAAATGACTGGCCTGAATCCACTTTGGAACGGGATTTGACTTCATTGTGAAAATTTGTCATGACAATGAATTAGCCTTCACTTTGGCCCACATGATGAAATCATACTTGTGTTGTGCATACAGCAGTGAAATTTTGCGTGGGGACTTTCTTACAAAAAGATAGAATCCCACACTCACAAATTTTATATCTTGGTGACTCCCTCTAGGGCCAACAAATCTGATTTCAGGGACTGATGAATTTGTGACAAAAAGGACAGAGAAATTAGCCTTAGACTGCCATTGGAACACACTGATTTTGTCCAATTTCAATCTGCATTGAATTTCATTATATTTTTATTAAGACTAGTGTTAAGTGTGGCTATACTAACACGCTTTGTCCCAGACGATTTCAGTTAAGTAATGAACATAATTTTAAGAAAAAAATCACTACAGAAACCATTATTCACATTAGACTGGTTGTAAGGTCATTAAATTATGGTTGCCCAAACATAATTACTAAGAGGACTCGCTGATAATAAGCATTTTCCTAATAAACTCTCTCAGGGATCAGCTGTCAGGATAATGTTCCTCAATACTCCCATGTCAGTTCTGAAGGAAAATACAGGCAGATTAAAACTGGGCAGGGAGCTCAAAGATCAGTCAGCAGTGAAAAGGAGCATTTACAAAGTGGGGACCATTGCTGGGTCAGATGGTGGGACAAGGAGAAAAGGGCTGTGTATAAACTGTGAATGTGTTTTCTGGCTCTGGTTGGTGTGTATCCTTTAGCAGTGATCCCGTGTGGCTGCTTGGAGCTCTCCCAAGCAGAAGGCAAGGAGAGACTTCTTGGTTTCCTGCTTCAGCAATCACTGTCATGGTCAGCCTGGAGGAATGGTGTAGGCAACAACAGGAAGGGTGCTAGCTCTGAGAGTGGCCCTGGCTATCACCAAAGGGATGGGCTGAAGGAAAAAGGCTGCTGTTTTATGATGTGAAAAAGTGATGCCTTTTTTCTTCTTTATTATCACTCCCATCTCAACCTCAAGGCCCAATATTTCTAAGAGGTCCAAAATTAGCAACACTTTTCCTTGTTGGTGGACTCAAATCTCAAGGGATAGATGAAGAGGACAGAGACTGTTTCAAAACCCTCACAAGGGGAAGAGGAGGGGCAGGTGCTGATCTGTTCACTCTTGTGACCAGTGACAGGACTCAAGGGAACAGTGTGAAACTGATCCAGGGGAGGTTTAGGTTGGATATCAGGAAAAGTTTCTTCACCCAGAGGGTGGTTGGGCACTGGAACAGGCTCCCCAGGGAAGTGGTCACAGCACCAACCTGACAGAGTTCAGGAAGTGTTTGGACAATGCTCTCAGGCACATGGTGTGACTCTTGGAGTGTCCAGCACAGGGCTAAGAGTTGGACTCAATGATCCTGATGGGTCCCTTCCAACTCAGCATATTCTGTGATTTTAGTAAGATGTCAGGGCAGAGCTATCAGTAATGAAATTATGTCACAACAGCAACACTCAAGTGCACCTTGAAAGAATAATGAGCCTTTTAAATCCTTAGCTGGTAATATTATTGTGTATTGTGGTTATATCGCAGTGATTTAAAACATTAGAAATATATGCAATTATGCTACACAAAGTTAATGATATATTTCTAAAAGTTAAAAAAAAACCCAAACAAAAAAACCAAGCCAAACCAAAAACCCTACACATTAAAAAAAAAAACCCAAAAACAAACAAACCCGCACCAAAATATTGCAATATTTTAAATAGGTGAGGGTTTAATGCAATTTTGTATGATGGTTTGGGAAAAAAAATTAAGTGATTTTTACTCATGCAAACAATGAAATTCTACAATAGTTTTCCAGAAAAAGAAACCTGCAAACAAATAAAAGTTCAAAGTTAAAAGAAATAACCAATATTTTAAGAGAGCGATGAAAGTAGATGCAGTATAATTTTTGGTTTGTTGTTGATTATCAGAAAAGATCTCCACTTTACACAAAATCATTTGGTATCAGGAAACTGGGCTCTGAGGAGTAATTGAAATCAAGTATGCTTCACTAACAGCAATTAACAGCGTGCAAGGTACAGTAGCTGCTGCAGTGGAAAGGATTACGATGAAGGAACTCACTACATTATTTTGAGAAAGATTCCGCTTTCTTTTATGGCTTATGTAAATCTGCAGTGACTTCAGTCACTTTTTTAAAGTCACTATGGCCACTAAAGGCCAATGTCCTTTATCAGAATTCACATTTCATGTATACTAAACAGATGCTCATTTTTCAGAGTTACTAATATCAAAATAAGCAGTAACTGACTGCATACAAGAAGGTTTTGTGCATGTGACTGTTCCATGTATTTTTTCCCATGTATAAATGAAAGCTGAAATCTACAGAAAGGTGGTCTTTTGCAGTCACTTATTTATATTTGTTATTATATGTGTCCCAATGCTAGAAAGCTATTTATTTCTGAGAAAACACAAGGTCAGATATCCAATGGAAATACGTTTGCTAATAGACCACATAGAACAGGATAAACATGTAATTATGTAATTTTGAAACTCCAAGAGAATCAGCAAAGCTGTAATTTGTCACGTTATTCTGGTTTTGAATACTTCACACTAAACTGTCTGATTATATAAATGTATGTTGACTCTTATGTTAAAGGCATTTTTTTTCTTTTGAGCAGAAAAGGACAGATTTTCTCAATAGATATTGGAGAGTAGAAATTTTTCTGTGGAACCAATACTGCTTTGCAAAACCCACCACTTTACAAAACACTGCAGGAGTCTACTGTGAACTAGTTTTGTTTGCCAAAAGACTAAAGAATTTCTGTCTGCCTTCAGCCAGTCAGAAGTTATCCTCGGAATTATTTTATAGGAGATTGAATTGGAAATGATAGAACTGTTTGCTAAGGAACATATAACCTATAATTGATTTTAGTCCCCTCAGTTTGAATAATACTTTCCTTTATCTAAAATGCATGAGCACATTTACATCTGTGGTTCATTTTGGCACAAAACTACATTAAAGCTTCTCTCTGAAAATGAGCTAAAGTCTGCCCACATTGTTTACTGTCTTATCCTCCTTCTTCAAATATTAAATCAGTACCACAGTCAATTTCACACTATTAAGTTATGGACTTTAGTATTCTTGATGGATTGTTAGGTCATCTTGCTAAAAAGTGACACACAAAACCAAAAAACAAATAGACGTGATAAGTAAATACGTCGCGATATATTTATGCAAATACGCTGGTGGAAGATGGGCTCTGTTATCAACTTGCCTTAGGCTTTTTGAAATCTGTAATCATGGCTGACATATACAAAGTCATAGAAAACCCTAATGAAGACTATAATCGAGAAAATATGTACTAGTTTTTGGAATTTTTTTAGCATTTTGGAATAATTATTGATCCAACATGTTTTTGAAGCTTCACATTCAGCACATGAAAGACCTGGCCTCACTATAATGAAGAACTGCTTTTTTTTAAAAAAAAGGAAATATCCTAGTAACTGTGTGTAATCCTCTTGAGTTCCCAGCCTTATCCAAAAAAGAAGATGCAGGAAGTTAATTTGTGGAGAGAAGAATGATGTTACTGTGTGTCCTGTGCTCCTCTCAGATTCTGTTTTTTACCAACTGTGTTCATACATGTCCACAAGATGATTTGGGTTACTCTAACAAAGAAATGAAGAATTAATACAAGTCAATGGGGGAGG
>VZRO01006629.1:816191-834030 GCA_013397915.1 Daphoenositta chrysoptera
AAAAAAAGCAAAAAACCCACAAAAATAAACCCACCAAAAACCCACCAAAACCCAAACACATGAGTTCAGTACTAAAGTTCTTAATAAAACATTACATGTCTTGACTGAGTGGTCCTGCTCAGAACTCTGACAGCCCAAAGACTGTCACAGAGCAGTGAGTCCAATACAGTCACAAGATGCATCTGCAGCATGCATGGAAGTATTGCACCTTGCAGAAAAGGTTTGTGCTGGTGCTGATAAAGACCAGGGAGATCTGTTACTTGTGAGCAAGAGACATCAAACTGAAGTGAGAGAAAAAAACATTTTATAAGATATTAATAAAATGGATAGTCAAGAATCACAAGGACTACACTTCCTTCTAAACAAAGAAATGTCATGAAAATATTACACTGTCAATTGTAGTGCATGTGCAGATGCTTCAAAAATATTCACGAACTGTGAAAAATGACTCTAAGAATAGAGAGAGACTTTAAGACCTCAATCACTTCAACATATCAAAGAGAAAACTTAGAGATTACACAGTCTAATCATCTCTATGAGGGAAAAACATTAATAGAGGTATTAAGTAGTTTTTGAAACCAGCAGCATAAAGTGCACCAACAACAAGGCTGAAAGCTAAAGCTTGACATTCCCATTATTAAACAGGCAGAATATTTTAAAGGGGAGGGTAGTTTACCTCTAAAACATGGTAATAAAGGAAGTAGCTTATTATCCATCTCTCATGGTCTTCAAATTAACTATTGAAATTAACCATATCTTGGGCTGCATCAGAAGTAGCATGGCCAGCAGGTGAGGGGAGGTGATTTACCCCCCTGTTCCACTCTCCTGGGATCCCACCTGAAGTACTGAGTCCAGATCTGGGACCCTTAGCAGAGCAAAGACAGGGACCTATTGGAGTGAATCCAGAGGAGGGCCATGAAGATGATCAGAGTGCTGGAAAACCTCTGTTATGAAGATGGGCTGAGAGAGTTGGGGCTGTTCAGCCTGGAGAAGAGAAGGCTTTGGGGAGACCTTATGGAACCTTCCAGTACCTAAAGGGGGCCTGTAAGAAAGCTGGAAACGGAGCTTTTACAAGGGCATGGAGTGTTAGGACAAGAGGGAATGGCTTTAAACTGAAAGGTTAAGGATTAGATATTAGGAAACAAATTCTTTACTGTGAGGGTTGGGAGGCAGTGGAGCAGATTGCCCAGAGATGCTGTGGATGCCCCATCTCTGGAAGTGTTCAGTGCCAGGCTGGATGGGGCTTTGAGCAATCTGTTTCAGTGGAAGCTGTTCCTGCCCATGGCAGGGAGGTTGGACATGGATGGCCTTTAAGGCCCCTTCTAATCCAAACCCTTCTATGGTTCTATCCTGCACTGAATCACAAAGGAAGTACAGCTCCGTAATGAAGCAATTATAAAGAAAATGTTAACAGGTACAAAACAGGCTTCTTCTTGTAATATCACTCTGGGAAATGACTGGACCATTTCAGGTGAAAATCAAACATGCACAAACACAGAATCAGCTTGAAGCAGGCTCCTTAAAAGGGAAGTTTTGCAAGGCTGTAGACAAATCAAATTCAGTCTTAATTATAAGCAGTAGTAACAGCTCATTCTTTTCAAACAACCTTTGGGTCTGACTGGTCTTCTGTATAGAAGGTTAGGTGAAAACAACCTTCATATCTCAGTACTAAGCAAAATTATTGACAGTATCTAATCATTGCTAAAGTGATTGCTTTCAAATATACACAAAATTAGTGTAGCTTCATAGCCATATTCAAACATATTTCTAATAGCCTTGATTAAAATTCAACATAAAAAAAGATTTTAGATTAAAAATATATTCTATTCTTCATGAGGACACCAACCTTTTAAAAATGCAACATAGCATTAAGAAAACTATCTGCTGTATTTCTTAGGCCAAAAGCAATCTGAAAGATAATGCAATTATAGGGATTGACTAGATATTTTTAAATAGTTCATACATTTAAATATTAATAAACAATTAAATAGAAAATACATTTGGTTTTGAGAGCTTGCAAGTCTTTGAAAATTTTTTTTTCAAAATTTTTTCATCCATTTAGTATAGGGGTAAAGTGCACTGTAGCCTTTACCTATAAAATACAGAAACAGTTCTTAACCAAAGCCAAACATACCCACATGCAGTTAGTAATGTGTGCTCATACACACGGATAATATGCAAGTAACAGAGTTTGGCTTCATGTTTGCAAATTGCATTTTTTCTTCCCTTCCCTTCCCTAAAATTCAACTGTTGTAATGAAAGCCTTATTAGATTTTCTACTTATTATTAACCTGGAGGCCCTCCAGCCTCCTCCCTACTCTCTTTCTTATTCGTTTTTAAACTTCTGACCCGATGCAATCTGCCTGCAGGGGCAAATACAGTTATCTCCTTCTAAATTAAAATTGTAACTCATTTGGTACAGTTTACACAAGGCCTCAGCTTTGACACATGCAATTACTATGAACATAGGAGGAACATGATTGCTGAGAGCCACCAGAAATAGAGTTTAATCAGAAAACATGGAGTTGTTCCAACAGATTTGTAATTTCACCACTTGCTATTCTTTTATGTTCCCGAGTGTTCAGATAATTAGATACACTATTTTTTTGCTTCCCAAGAGGCCAGTGAAAGCAAAATTCCTTCTTTTACATTAACAAGATGAAATTATAATACACAAAATCTATAACTTTTCTGTTGAAATGACAAATTCATACAACATTAATTTTAGTACTTACAAAATGTTACAAATAATTTGTATCATTGGTATCACACAATGTAGACTTAGGTGAATTAATCACCCATTCAGATGGATTGCCCAGTCTATCAGCTTTTACTCACATAAGAACCCCTATGGAGCTCACTTTGCCTATCTTAAAATGCAGGGGTTTTTTAAAAGTTCTTTAAAATATAAGGTTCATTTGTTGTGCCACTGTTGGGGAATGATCCTCTGGTGTAGTGGATCAGACTGCAGATCTGTTAAAAAAAACGGAGATGATAGGAACCAGAGTCATAGCTCCCCCTGATCTCCGTGCCTCCAATTCATCTGTGAAAAAGGGATTTTTGGTGTATTTGATCAAGTTTAGTGAAACATAGAGATGAATCAACAAAGAGACATCACTCACTGTAATTAGAAAGGAAGAGGCAGACTTCAACGATATGCTGCCTTGCATGATGGCACCACATTCTTTCAAGAATAGGGGTGTTCATGACTCAATTGCTTTCACAATTAAAAGCATCTGACCAGCAAATGTAAATGAATAGACAAGTGCAACATTGCAGGGTTTCGCGGTCTTTTTACTGGGGTCTGAACGCATTCATCTTAATTATACTTTAATATCAAGTTCCCCAGGCTGATGGATGGGCCTGTGGGAGGACTGTAGGTCAAGTAGGGAGTAAGGTTACAGAAAAGGGCTACAAAAAATACTTTGGGTAAAGAAAATGCATGGCTGATGATGTGCTCTGTAGTACAAATGTGGTCCTGCAGCTCTGGCTGTTTTTCTCAAGAGGCCACCTGCTTTCTATTTCTCCTTTTATGTTAGCCATTAATTTTGCTGCCACAGGCACAATTCATACTTACAAGGTTGGAGGCTCAGACAAAAGCAGCTGCTGTTTAAATAGCACTACTCCATTCCCAAGACAGCCAACTCAGCTGCAACAACATCAGTGACTTGGGTACACCAAATTCGCCAAAAGAAAGACTTTCCCATCCTTAACATACTCTTTTATGATGCATACATAACAGCAAAGCAAACCCATAAGGCTGGAAGGAAACAAATCACAGGTAAGGCAAGTTTATGGAAAGAAAGAGTCTGGAAGAGCAACAGAGAAGCAAAGAAAAAGAAAAAAAAAGAAGAAAATTATTATATAAATATTGGTGATAAGGTTGCCAGTCTGTCTCAAGCAAGCTTCTTGGTCTAGAAGCTTTTCCTGGTTAGTAAAAACCTAATTTATTGATAGAAGCAGTTAGCCAATTTATAAAGAGATTACAAAATAGAGGCATGGTATCATCATGCTTGTTTAAGTCCAGGATGTGCGAGTCCAGCTCCAAAGGCAGATTTATTTTACTTGGCCCCAGGAACATGCTCTGAGCCATTGGGACACACTGCCCTTCTGGCAGCCTGTGCACGCCCAGCCCTCTCCCCAGGACCCCACACTCGGCAGGATCTGTGGTAGAAGGCAAAGCACCAGCAGAGTTCTTTCACGTCTTAAAGAGTTTCTGAGCTGAGACACGGCCCTGGGTGACCTGTGCTTCTTTGTTTCAAGCCCATTTGGTTTCATCTCAGCCCATTCTGAGAAAATCCAGCCCAGGGATCCCTGCACCACATTTTCAAAACTGAAAATGCAAGTAATGCAGCTCAAAGCATCCCGATACTGTTACAGGCACAACTCCTGAATTGCTTTGATGTTGATACAAGGAGGCAGGAGCCTGCAGCCAGGAGCAGGATCAGGGAAGAAGAAAAGGAGAGAAAAGGACCACAGAAGCCCCAAGCAGTCTGCCTTATGTTGCAGTGAAAACACCCCCTGAATCAGCTGGAATTTAATCATGCCCTTGTGCACCAAGGAGAGCTAGAGCTTGGGAGCACTTCTCCAGTAACGTGTAGGGACAGCAATGGCTCACAGTGAGTGGTTTTGCAATATCCTGAATGGAAAAGAGACTGACTGTTCCCTTCCTTGTCCAGTACAGCAGCAAAAGCCATAAAATTCATTTAGTAGCAGCCATGCTCAAAACAAACAAAAGGAAGTGGCTCACCACACGGCAGACAGAGAGCTGAGAAACTCCTCGACCAAGAGGCTGCAGCTTCAAGTCTGATGGGTTTCAAACAGAGTCTGCAGGAGCACTTAGAAGGTCCTGAGGGTTGCAAAAGAGACCACAGCAGACTCAAGAAATTCCCTCAGCTGGGGAAGTTTTAAAAGGAAAGTATTTTATAGATTTGCTTTTATTTTTCCCAAGCCACAGGCTTTCGGACACTGTCAGAGACAGGATAAAGGATTAATTAGCCCATGATCTGTACCAGTCCAGCTACTTCTCTACTCTTAAGATTGATACGTCCTACCAGCTTCCACTTAGCAGCAGCTGGGAGATCTCTGGGGCTGCAGCTAAACTGCTGAGTTTGACAGCCACATCAGGTTTATCCTCCAAAAGTATGCTTAATCCCATTTTTTTAAAATCTGTTTCTGGTCTCCATATTATCTTGCAACAATAATTCTAAATTCTGTTTATTAATTGTGTATAAAGGCACTTCATCTTTTTTACTTTTAACAGGTCACTTGGCACCTTCACTGAAAGTGATCTACTCACCCCCATTATGAGAAAACAGTAAAAAATCAGGGGATCTTTATCATATTCCTTTCCATACATTCATACAGCTCTTTTCTAGCCTGAAGCAGTTCATCTACTTATTTATATTTTATTCGTCAGTGCAAAATTATTCTCATAAAATGTTAGAAGGTATATATTTTAGGAGGTAACTTTCAGAGTTTAGTATCAAAATTTACTACAGACAAAGCATAGGAATTTAAAGGATAACCATTTATTTCTATAGGTAATTTTCAATTCTTATTATAGTCTTCTGTTGTGCCGATTTTTCATGGAAAACAGACTCTACCCTTGTACCAGACTCTTCTGCACCCCTCTGTTATAGTTCAGATATTTACATGCACATAAACTGACTCTAAGGCTATTGGTGAGGACAATGAGTACTGTAATAAGAATATGAAAACACCAAGTACTAAGTATAGCAGTGGGGAATCCACAGCACTTAAAAAGAAAAGACTGTCTAAGATGATACTGTATTTTATGATGGATATGAAAATTGATAGTAACAGCGGCTCGATAGGAATGAGGATAGAATAAAAACACTTGTGCAATTCATTTGATTTGTGATGTTAGACTTACATTTGTCTCCTGTGATTGTAGATAGAGACAAAAGCAAGTGTAAATACTTCCAAAGGAAAGACAAAATCTGTTGTCCTGTAAGAACAGGTTTATCTGCTGGACCGACATAGTTTCCGCTAGATGGTGCTCCTAGCTTTAGGAAAGCTATAAACAGATTAACCCGCTGCATTGCGAGGGAACAAGTTGTTTCATGAGCTGGTGAACCAGCAAACACGAAGTGGCGTCGTGCAGATCTCAATCCACCTTCCTAGATCCCTAGGCTGCAGTAATTCTGCTCTTTCCCCACACCTGCTAAGTACTCCCAAGCATAAATTCCATTTCATTCTCATGTTCCAGTCTTCTCATCACAGAGACTGCCCCAGTCTTCAGGCACAAAATTTCACAAAGCCTGTAAAGATGCATCTAAAACATTTCCTGCTAAGCAGGTTTGTGCAGAACCCCCATCTTTCAGAAAGCTGCTTTAGGAAAAAATATCTATATGCACATATTATGCAAGTTCTTTATCTGATCACTTACACTCTTACTGCTATCCTTTTTATCTCCTCCACTATTTCCATAAGGGTTACCATCTTCTTCATTTTTGACAGGTAAACATAGAAAAAAAGTCCTAAATAATGCTCCTCACAGACACTCACTTTTGCTATTCCATTGGCAGATATTGCAGTGCCACATCACCTCTCCCATCAAGAGGCATTCATTCTTTTGACTTCTTGGGTAACTCCTACTGATACCTTCTCTTGTACTCTCTTCCATCCAGTAGCAGAGCAGCTTTTTCATCAGCCCCTCTCATACCAGCAACATCCGTAGAAGGATGTTGAAATACTGGAGACATTTCAGAGATAAGTTGCAGAAAAGATCAAAGATAGGAAAAAGCATCTCTAAGTGAGAGATTCAAAAAGTTCAAATCTGTCCACTTTAAAAATGTTTAAGTACTATCACTTCCCAAGATGGGAAAAAGAAGTTAAGAACTAGAACAGAACCAAAATTAGACATAGTTCAGTCCAAGATAGCACTGGTGTGCAGCAGAGTTGGGTTCATGTGCATTGTGAGATGGAAGAAGCTAAAACTGAGCAGACTATGAAGTCTTCCCAAAGAGACTTTATTTTTCTGCAAGAACTGCCTGTCTTTGGCTCAAAACAGCTTCTTCTGGTCGGTCAAACAGCCCAGTAGCTGGCAGCACCATCACAATTTTTGTGTCAGAAGTGTACTGCCACAGTCCACCAAAGTGAGATTCCAGGATGTAAAATATTCCTGTGACATCTGGAAGATCATCATTTACAATTGCTGTCACTGGAACACTGCTGATAAACCAGTTGTTGTGACAGAACTCCACACTGCCACCATGAAGGAGCATGATGATTGCTGAAATGCATTTGGAAATACCACATAGTCATGTGGGCTGCTGGTGAGATTCATGTATCCAATACACCGAGTTTCCTCATGGAAAGAATACTTCCCTGTTGTTTGATAGAGTTACAGAGAAGTCTAGTTACAGTAAGACTGGTTTATCACTCTTAATAGAGAAAGATGGTTTGTTTTCCTCTCCAGGCTTCAAATCCCTTTAATAATTATTTGTTAGAAGAGCAGAATGGCTGACCATAGCCCTAGGCTGCCCAACAGTGAAATCTGTACTGACAGGCAAATGAGAAATCTGAGTCTGAGTCTGACAGATCCATTTAACCTATCCTGGGTGAGCAAGACATAGAGAAGAAAGGGAGCGACAGAGCTGCTGGAAGTTTGAACTGCAGATGTCCCTTCTATGAAACTCTGTGACTGAAGGGGAAGCCCCCTTTGCCTTACCACGTTGAGCTTTGACTCCATGCTACAGACTGCACCTAGTAAAACAGGTTCCTTAAAGGGAATCATCATGGACGCTGACTGCTCAGAACAATACCCAAAATAAAGCATGTCCTCTCCCAGATTTACGGCCCTCACTATTGAGTATCTCCCCCTTGCCTGTCTCTTCCCCTTCCCCATGCCCCGTGCTACCTCACAGAGCACCTGGTAGAGCAAGGAGAGGTGAAAGCAATGGTCAGAGTGTTCCTGATGTTCTTTCAAGCCCATATCCCTCACAGAAACAGTCATGCTGTGTTCTCCTGTCCCAAAGAACAGAAAAGGTATTGAAACCACTGATACCATGGTGTATTTCTGGTTGCAGAGATGGCAACAAAACACCTTTCAGTGCAGCAAACAGGGGTGTCTTATGTTCACCTGTTTTCATCAGGGTTTTGAAAAAACATTGGTCTCTATTCCAGAGCAGAAGTCCTTGGACTCACTCCATTACTTACAAAGCCATCAGGCTCTCTGATGTGTCCTCTTCCACCAGACGTGCACCTGCTGGATTGATTCTCCCTGGTTTGAGGAGCCTGTGATGAAAACACGACGCAAGCCTATCATGCTTTCCTGAGCTTGAAAGTGCTCTCAAGGGCCAGGCAGCCTCCTCCCATGACTACCAGGTCAATGCAGATGGGTTTGCAGCCTCTTTAATGACTGCTGACAGCTAGCTGGAATTGGCAATTACTTGAAACCCATCAAAGAAGGACAGATATGCACTTCTGCTACCCTTTCTGGAATCTGCTCCTTTCAGGAGTTCCCACATGCAGATGTAGAATTCAACTCCTTCGTTCATTGCTACAGAATAACCCTGCCCCAACTTAAATGGTAATAAATGAAGACCAATTTTGATTTAGTTACCAAAAGCTGCACACTCCATGACTTAAGATTAAACATAGCAGAATATAAAGACTGGCTAAAAAAATCTACCAATAAAACAAATGCCGACTGTACAATTTGTCAATGTCTCTTTACTGCAAAATACGGTGAAGTTGACTCTCTTTGGGTTCTTTTCTATGAGGAAAGAGCCTTAAGCAGCAGTCTCAAGTGAAGAAGAGCAATATGCCAGTGTAACAGAGGTTTGGGGGTTCTACAGAATAACACAAGACATTGGGGGTTAATTGACCTGTATCTTTTGAAAGAAGATATGAAACTATAGCTTTTGTATGTGGTCTGTGGCAACAAATTACCTGCCATTACATGAGATAAAGAACTGAAAGATAGTAGTATGCATCTGTGTGCATGAATATATATAAAATAGTAGTACTAGTAGTACTAGTAGTAGTAGTAATAGTAGTAGTGGTAGTAGTAGTATTTAGTATATTTTTATAACTATGTTGCAGTTGCAAAGCTTCTGCTGAACTGGGAGGATACTGAGCTATATTACTTGCAAGTCATAGAATAAGCCAATGACTAAAAATCTGGCATTCAGCACAAGGGAGAGAGCCAAGCTAAGAGGGTGCTCATCACACGCTGTGGACTCTGGCATGGTTCAGCTGTGAAAAGCAGTATTAAAGATTCTCTTCATCGTGTCAGACATCAGAAGATAGTGAGTTAATGGTTCAAAAGAGACACAAGTAGGGGCATAAACTTTTCTCAAGCTGTCTGAAAAATCTCAAAGAGTAGTTAAAAAGGAGGAGGAAAAAATGCTTTACAGTATAGCAGCAGTGTATCTGAAGAAAAAGATGTTTCCTAAGAAACCTCCTTTTAAGTCATTGCCATTCCCTGACTTTCACAAACACTTCATGTGACAAAAACAGTCTCACCCATACTACAGATAGTGAACTTGAGATTTTTAGGGCAGATGAGCCTTGAAATATATTTTAGCTTGGCTGCCTGTAACTCTTTGCTTTTTGTCTCTGATGCTGACTGCGACCATTGCCCAAGTCCCTGGCTGCTGGTAGATTTTCTGTGCAGTTCATTAGTTTAACTCACTAGTCAAAGAGGTAAAGTCCACCACTTCTGGAGCATTGGCCATTCAAGCAGAACACCACATGACCACCTAAACTGATCTCTGTAACTTCTGCCCCAAATCCTAGACAGTGACTTCTGTATTAATTTGTATTTCCATTAAGAAAGACTGAAAATGTTTACTACAACAGCTAATGCGAGAAATGTAAGCATAGCCTTTTCCCAAATCTGCTCTTCTCCAAATTAATTTGAATCTTGATGCTTTTAGCTTCTACTTTTAGTCTCTGGATCTTTTTATGATATTGTTTTCTGCAGGGTTAGACTCATCTACCATTGGCAATCTCCTAAAGTGCCTGTAATTATGAATCCTGCAGGGTACATCAGACTCCAATTTTCTCTCACCAGCTGTTTTTTTGGTTTTTTTTCCCAGGCCACAGAATATTCTTTTGCTTTCTGGCTGAAACCTCACTTAAAGACTAGTGTCATTTCTGAGGATGTGATCCTCTGGTAACGATCTCACCCATGCTGCAAAGGACTGACCCATGCTCAATCCAAACAGGAGAGCCGTGCTAATGCATGTTTGTGACAGGAGTTGGAGCCCGAACATTGTGCAGGGAGGATCAGATGATTCTGGGCTGATGATCTCCTTGCCCTCCTAATAAATTCATCATCTCTGAATACTGTTTCCCTTCTCTCTGGCTCACGGTGATGTGAGCCAGAGAATTACAGCACATGCATCCAAGGACACGGACAGGGTTGCTCCGCTGAGGGGCTACAGCCACCACGCAGGCCATGCAACTAGCTCTGCCTCCTGAGGACAGCACGGGAGCAGCTCTGCATTGTTAGCAAGGCACACGGGCAATAATCTTCCCTGCTCCCTTTGCAAATCCTCTGCTGGCTGACCTGTGATTACTGCTGGTTGTGGGTGGAGTTGTGCGAAGTCACACAGATGAGCTTAATGCTCTCGTAAGACATTTTGTTTAACAGGGGCTGCTCTGCGGACCATCACTATGACTATCCTTCCCTGCCACTGAGTAGATTTTCTAAGATATCCATCCTTACCAGAGTTCTGGGAAAACTATCTGATCCAGCCAGCAATAGCACAGTATGAATGAATCAAAAGTCACTAGCAGGGAGCTCCTGCAAACTGAAAACCAGATACTTAGTACCATCTTTTTCCACTTTACACAACAGACATAAAAGAATCCATTACCTTTTGGCAAAAGCTAATGAAAAGCGTTAAAATCTGAGTGCAACATTAGCATTGAACAGGACTGTGCAATTTACAACTGAATCGTTTCAAGTGACTATAACTACTTGACAGGGTTTAAAACTTTCACAACAAATTCATGCACTCTGTTTAGCCAACCTTATTGTTTGTCATCATGGCTCACTGTTGTAAAATATTTCCTTTGAAATGTTACTAACACAAAATGTTCTATTCAAAGAAATGTCTTTTTATTGCCAAGATGATCTTGAATTTAAGAAAACCTGTAGAAAAGTTAGGTAGAATCAGTTATATTAACTAACCACTCTATTCTCCAGCACCAAGAAATCATTCATAGCATGAAGAACAGCTAAGTAATTCTGAGCTCATAGAAGAGCCTATCTAAATTTAACTGCTGTATCACGTTAACGAGAGATAACGCCCTGCATCCACAAACAGATGGTGCTAGCCCACATTAATAAACTCACTGAAGAACTTAATATGCTTAGATTTAGATAGGTTATTCCACTGGATGACGCAGTCCATGACGCACCCTGAAGCAATGTATCTGTATTTGGCAGCTCTTTATCATCTTACTTCGTTCTCCTGGCTACACCACCCACTGTCCCTGTGTCCTGTCCTGCTTCTGGGCTATCCCGACTCACAGACATACAGGTGCAGCCCTTCGTGGTTCTTATTTGTGGAAGCCAAAAACACTCACTGAGGCACAGCCAGATTTTTTTATTTTCACGTGATCCCTGGATTTTACTGACTCCATGGAAGATCTGTGCATCCATCTGTATGTGGAGAGCAGTTGTATCCTTGCTCTCCCCACCAACATCCATGCACACACACACTTACTTAATCTCCTTCTTTCCCCTGAAGAGTGTGGGGAGCATACAGGTACAGAAGATACGGATGCCTGTTTCTGCCTTGCCCTGTCCCATCTGAGGGCTGCAGCTGCCAGAGAGCTGGCAGGGACAGGGGCATGAGCTTGGCATAAGGCCACTGGCACTACTGGGACTCCCATATGGTCTTCTTCTGGCTTCAGGCTGTGATTTTGCCTCCCTAAAATCTGCCTCCCAAGGCAACAGATTGAATCTGGACATTTTTGCCCAGGGATCTTTTGGCAGCTCATACTATTTGCACTTCCAAAAGCATAAAATGTTTGTGTATTATGCTTTGCATGTTTAGCCAGTGTTACTAGCTTATAGTAAATAAATATTTAAAATATATTAAGTATTATACTACTTCAGAAAAATTAGATTAAGCAGTCCATGTGACTGGAAAATGGTATTGGATTCAATTGGATCCTGATATTAATTTCATGAAGACTGCTTCTGGTGAAATCATTTATATGAATTTGATTCATCTTATCAGCAATCTCTATGACTATTTTGTTATGTGAATAATGAACAAGGTTTCCTAAAATAAATCTTTGGATACCGTTTTACTCCTCTTGTGAATAATGTTAATGTAGCACTCCTTAAATAAAGGTTGCCTAATACAAAACCTCTGTAAATAAGTACAGTAACTTAGAAATGAGAAATCATAGGAAGTGGGTGGAAGAGAGCAAGTGAAAACCAGAGTTCAAATGCGTTGGAATTCAAAAGGTATTTTCATAAGATATTGCAATATTTGCACAAAGATACAAGTGGAGTATTTAGAAAGCTTTAGATGTTCTTATCTACTTCATATAATGTGACCTGGAAGACGGGAAATATTTACTCAGTGTCCTAGCTTGCAGAAATTACCATGACAGTCATGGAGCTTTAGCTGCTGTATACCTGGGCATGGGATTTACATGGGGGCAGAGAAATACTCCTTCTTTCCAGCATAAATACATCTGTAGAATTTGATGAGCATGTATAGTCTACTTGCAAACCACAGATGTACCTGAGAAGGCACAGAAAAGGATTTCTTTCCCTACATTCTAAGATTATCTTATGTCAGGGACAAACTGTTTCACTTCCTGAGCATTGCACTTTCCTGCCAGAACTAGAAACAGTGTTTTTAGCCAAGGCATTCAGAGACAGAAGAGGGAGAAGGTATACGAACATGAGAAAGAAATTAACACATATATAGAGGGCTACTAATCATAGTAAAGCACTGAAAATATTTGCTACTTTATTTTGTACCTAGTTCCCTTTATCTGTGTTCTATTTTCAACTTCCTACACCTCGTGTGTGCGGCTATTTACAAGGATGTGGTTTTTCAAGTAAGAACTGAGAGAAGTTCAGTCTAGACCTAAACCATCCCTAAGAACCAAATATTTTTAAATGTCTGGGAGATACTATCAGAACTAGTATGGACCCTTTTTTCTTTGTTTCAGTTTAAGAAAAATACGAGAGAAATAAAATACGTGGGACAAATTGGGATACTATTGATCAAGTGATCAAGTATGAGGCAGATCTCAAATTGCAGAGCAATTTGTTCCACAGTCTTAAATCAGCCTTTGAATGACTTGAGCAAGGCTCCTGCTGACCAAAAATTCTTTTCCTCAATGGGGAAAGGATGAAATCAGCACACACTGCACCTTAAATTCACTCGCTCTCGTAAGGCTGGGTATTTGCAGTAGTGTGCAGGGGCAGGGTTTGTGCACCAAGTGTGGACAGCCCAGCACCTGGCAGTCTGTGACACCTAAAACACCAGCCTGCTCCTGCTCCTGCCCTACTACTGAGAGCCCATCACGGGGGGGAACTGAAGAGTTTCAATGCAAAGCTGAAGCCAAGGCCATGTGTGAACTATAATACTGTGAATCCTGACATGAAACGCAGGTATTAAGTGAAAAATTATTTCTTGAAACCCCTGAATTATGTTATGCTATGCTTCCTAATAATTCCTTAATGAGGGAGGTCCCTATTTTTTAACTATCAAAGCAAGAAACTGCTCTTCTTCCCACAGACCTGCCATTAGCTCAAGCCATTCCTTTCCTGATTCAAGAAAGTCAGATGGATTCTGCATTTCTTCACAAATCAGAAGAAAAATGTTAGTGCATTTTCATTGCAAAAATCTGTACTACTTCTAGTAATTCAACATGAACTTACATGCCTTTTCCATTCCAAAAATACTTTTTCAAATATTTTTAAAACCTTTCCTAGTTGAAACACAGAATAGATTTGTGATGAAAGTCATGGGGGAAAAAATAAGAAAGAAAAAGGAAAAAAAAACCCTACAGAACATGTGAAATCAACTGTAGAAAAATTGTTTTAAGGGTGGAAGTGTACCAGAATCATGCTTGAATAGGTATCAGCTGATTCTACCAAATGGCCATCAAGGTCAAGGACCATCATAAAAATCAAAGCAAGGACTTCTCCTGAGCAAAAATTTTTTTTTTAATTTTGAAATAAAGTTCAGGGCCACAGTCAATATATTTGTTTTTTATGAACATTTATTTGATTTATTTTTGAGAACCACTCCAGTTTAGCAGTTAAATATTGAATACTCCTTTTCCTACTTCAAGGCTCACAGAAGCAGGTTTCATAATATTTGTATGCTTTTTATGCATGAGCCCTCTTATTTATACAGCTCCCTATAAATCTTATAAATTAATGACAGAAAGGACCAATTAGAGCTTTTTCAGGGTAGAATGGCACTTAGATGTTTGTGCAGTCTCATTTTAATGGTTTTGGGTTCCACAGTTTCCCTGAGGAGATTATTTGAGAGCTTACTGCAATTTATTCTCACAATAGTCAGCTTCAACATTTCCTTTTCCAATTGTATCATAATACACTTACATCCAACATAATGTATCACACATTTTCTCCTCTTGCGATGCAAGGTGGATTCCATAAATCCTGCAATAAATTCATCACCTCTCCTTATGTCCCTATAAGTCCTTATTAGCTGAGTTATGTAGCACATGCCAGCCTTGACAGCAATCACACAGTTATGCCTCTTTAGTGACTTGCACAAAGAAGTAGCAAACCCCAACACTATAGACATATTTTATTCAAACTCCAAATTAATTCACAAAAATTATCCATGTTTTTTTAAATAACTCTATGATTCCATGTATTTTAAGATTAAAATACTGCCCCTTTTTTATGCAGAGGCTTAACCCCATCCTTCTAGAGCAATATACTAAAATTCCAGGAGCAAGTTTTATCATGTGACTCTGGAAGGATTCAAATAAATTTTCCAGTTCACTACATAGTAAGCAGTACTGTCGTGTAAGTGTGCCTGACTCTGCCTTGCCATTAGGCTGGTCCCTTTCACCCCTCTCTTTATCACATGCCAAACTGGTTTGCTTTCAGATTCCTAGCCTGCCTTCTCCATTCAAGTCCTGCCATGGGATTGCCCCTGTTCCGGGGTTCATGTTCAGTTCCTTCACTGCGCAAACTTTATTACACAGGAAACAGGGCTTACATTCATCTTTTTACAAATTCAGCTTAAAGGGACCACAGAGACAGGGAAACACATTCCTGCAAGTTTAAGACCACTAGGCTGTACGTTTTAAAGTTATCTGTCTTAAGTTATACTGATCACAGCAGAATTTTGAAGAAAACAAATGAGAACCAAAAACCAGGAAAGCACCCCTTAATATCCTAGTAGATCATGTGCATACGTATCACCTCTAAAACAAGTTAGAAGATGGTTATCAAATTACAATTCATTAAATATTATCCCTACTGAACAAATGAGTTCTATAAAACTACAAAGTCTCCTGGAAACTCTGTCAGGTGTTACAGACGTGCTAATTAGAAAATAATTGACTAAACCCATGAAAGCAGTAATAAAAAGTTAGAATGCTGTTCATGCAGTCAGTAATACAGAACAAGTGCTTAATAGCAAAGGTTTAAGAGCCAAAGGACCAGGCAAGTGCTGAATTCTTCACTAAGTTTTATAACTGAGGAAGACACTACAAATACCAAAAGCTCTGGTAATAATAATAACAATAATAATAATAATAGATTATTTTTTGGAAGCTGGCTTTAGAAAACAAATAAAGCACAACCAGCAGAAATAAAGAAGCCTGCCCACATCTCTCAGCTGAACCCGTACCCTCACTGTACCTTGTGTCCTACACCCACCAGATGGGGAAAGAGGGCGTGCGCTGGAGCGCTCTGATGGGCCATGTGCTGGGCAGCCAGTGGCCACCACCTCCTCCTTGCTGACCCGACAGGACAGCTTTTACTGGCTGACGAGCCCGGAGGATCCCTGAGGGGAGCTGCAATGAGGGGAGCTCCTCCCTGGCTACGTGGCATGTGGGCCTTGTTAGACAGTCTCTCCTTCATTCTGCAAGAAATCTGTCGTTCATTACTGAAATCAGCCCTGTTTGGCTGAACTAGCAACCGGCTTGAAGTCACTGGAGAGGGAAAAAAGGTGAGCGCAGCCAAATCATTTGGAATGCAGCTAGAATACTTCAGAGAGTTTAAGGTTAAAAGGGACCAGTGGATCACATACTCTGACCACAGGCCAGTAAGTCTTACTACCAGTCCCAAACTGAACTAAGAAGCTTGTTCACGATTAAAAACAAATACTATCTCAGCTCCCGATCACTGATTGGTTTATGTTCTTTTCTACCATTTTAAAAAGCTTTAGCACGGCAAATCTTGCAGATGTTTTTGACAAATTGATAATAAATTCAAAACATATTGTTATAAGAGACTTCTTCCAGTACTATAATGTTCTGGCAGGTCTTTTCTGCACCTCTTGATCTTTAATGTCAAGAGCCACACATCTTGTTCTACTATCAGTTCTCATTAATACACACTGTAATGCTGGTAGGACATCCAACAGTCAGACTGGACACACTGCACCTTATCCATAACAGTTCGCTTGACATGATTTTTAGACAACTTTTCCTAAGACATAAGCTCTCATTCCAGAGGCATGGCTTGTATTCCTGGAAAATATGGCAGTAAATTTGGCTTGCACATTTGGCTGTTTGAAAGTGTTAATTTTACTAAGCAGTCCAGATGACATTGCTGTTGCTTTCACAGTAGTTTACTAAGTTACCATTTAGTACGTCCACAGATTTTATTAACAGTGAGTTTATTTTGGATCTCTGGTAAATCTCTTGAAAATGCTGAGCCTGCAGAAGCTTGCACACCCCAAAACCATGAATACTAGCCTCTGAAAACTCTTCTGATCTCTCAGAAAACTGTTATAAAAAACTATTTCTCTGTTTAACCCATTGACCGTTCAACAGCACTAGCCACTAGAAGTACATATGGTATTAACCAAAGGACTCAGAGACCATTTTGCAGTTCTAAGCCTGTTGGATTAAAAACAGAAGCTATGATGTTTCTGCAGTTACTCTCATCAATTTACCTGTCAATGTCACTAAATAACACGATAACTGTTTTATAAGTCAAGTGAGGTGATAGACATTAAGGATATCTTACTTATTTCTTCATCAAACCATTTTTGTTTAAGGATATCTTACTTATTTCTTCATCAAACCATTTTTGTAACTTTTTCCACTGTTTTGCCTGTGGTTTATATTAAAGCAATCAAGAACCGTACAGGTCATCCAGCTTGGTATTTTGAAAATGGACAGAACACGAACGAATTTACTTCTTAATGAATTACTTTCTATTTAAAGATTTATTAAACCCCAAACTTAGCTACTTCCTCAGCCGACTCTGTCAAGATCCCATGGAGCAAATTAGCCAGACTTCATTAAAAACTGTCTAGGTTTGCTCGGAACAGAGGTATCCCCGCGGACCTCGCCGATTCCAGCCCCGTGATGCCAGCGCAGCACCTGGCCTCTCCCAGGCCCGGCGGCGATGCTCACCCCGCACCCCCGACGCGCGCTCCGTGACCGCTTCGGCACCTCACACCATCTCCGGCCCTGAGCGACTCCCCGAGCCCCTTCTCCTTCCCTTTTTTTCCCAAATTCCCCTCCGCTGCCGCACGCCCAGCGGAACCCCCGCTCCGGGGTTCCAGCGAGCTGCCAGCACCTGCGCGGCGGTGGCGGCGGGACCCCGCGGCCACCCCCGCCACCTTCCCCCTCCTCCCGCCGGGGATGCGGCGCCGGCACGGCC
>VZRO01006629.1:834539-941060 GCA_013397915.1 Daphoenositta chrysoptera
GGGGCGGCCGCGATGCTGTAGCGCCCGGCGCTCGCAGGGCGTGCGCCTCAACTTGCGCTCCAATGCCTGCTTCAAAGGAAAAAAAAGCTGTTGGTGGGGGGTTGTTTTGTTTTGTTTGGGGATTTTCTAATGGGATGTGTTGGCATTTTGAGGTTTGGGAGATTTTTTCGGTTTTCGGGGTTTTGGGGGCTTTTTTGTGTTTTGTTTGTTTGTTTTTTTTATTTGGTGGCGGGGGAGCAGCCCTGCGGAACCGCTCTTTTTCAGCGTCAAATTAAGGTAGGAATTAACCTGGGCCGAGACATCCCGTGCAGCCGAAGTTTGGCCCCTGGGTAAATATTCCCTGCGGCGTAATTTCAGTATTGTGCAGGTAGCGGTGAGACTACAGGAAGCAGTATTAAAATGCAAATTTGCAGTTGCGTGGCTTTTTTATTTCATTGTTTGGTTTTGTTTTTTTTTTTCCTTCCCCCTCCGTGCCTCTGCCTCGCCTCGCACAGTGAGCAGTAGGTGGTTGGGTATTCAGAGGCCATGGCCCTTGTCTTAGGCTTTCGGTAAGATCTGGGTCACTTGCTGGAGGAAGAAATACCGTCAGAGGCTCACCTAATGAGGGGCTGGCCATTTCTGCCACTTCCATCACTGTAATACTTCAGCTTTTTAAAGCTGTTGTTTTAGGAGCCTAACAGTCTTCGGTACCTGTTAACATTGGAAATTATGATCCACTAATATTGAGCCTCTTGGGTCAAGCCACTTTAGATCCAGCTTTGATTTAATTGCATTCTGAGTGAAGTTCGTTGTTGCACTGCCCTGTTGCAGTCCAGATACTTAACACAAGATATGTATGGCCTGACTTAAAAAACATCAGAATGTGCCACATGTTACATATCTGGCAGCCCAAGAATGCATAGAAGACTCCAGCAGAAAAGGTTTCTACTTTTTAATTAAGTTGCCCAGTATGTATTCAGTGGTTACTAACAAATTTTTGCTTGAGCTGGAAAAGGGAGAAGAGGTTTGTGTCATTTGCCTCATTTAGTTCATATCTAGGGCTTCCTCAATAAATTGCATAGTTGTGAAGATTTCCTGTCCGTGTACCGTACTTTGTTCCTGAAGTCATGGTTAATACGCAATTAATGAGGTAGAAGTCTTTCAGGGAGCAGAGAGAAGCAAAGATAGCACATGTTCACATGGACTAGGATTGTCTCCAGTTACAACAATTAACGTTGCTTTCTACTTGGTTATTTATAAGAAATTTTAAAAATACTGGTGGGAGAGGGAAGCAGACTGACTGTTTTACGGTTTTTGCAGTACTGAGTCATAGGAGCTACTAGCCTTGCTGATCTGATGTTAGTCCTGACAGACCTTGAGGTGCTTCATCAGAGAGGTGACTGGTTGTAGAGCACACCTGCCTTCTGTAGAGCACACCTGCCTTCTGTGTGTGTAGCACACACCTGCCCTGTACATAGGTGTGAGATGTGAGCTTTGCCAACGGATTTCAGGGATTCGTTATTTTCAGTGAAGACGAGGAGATGTGTTTAAACTTCTGTAGTTTGTCACAGCTCACAGGCCAAAGGAACAGCCTCCTCACCAAAGACTGTCTCGGACTTGCTTTTTAAGCAAGCAGTCTTTCACTGATATACAGTGGTACAGAGTTCTTTAACCCAACCTCCCTTCCGTCTTATTGTTGCAGTTTTATGTGGGAAAAAGCCCATAAGCTGGCATAGGGAACTATGGTAGATTTTTTTTCTTTGCCTTATTCATGCTTTTCCAGCCTCTTCACTGATGAAGAGTTGTGCTTGAAACAGAAGCTGTTAAAGCAGAGCTGTGGAACTGCTCCACTTGAGAAGAAATGCTCTCCAGGTGAATTACAGAAGTGTGCATTCTCTTCCCTACAGCCCTGGACAGCTATGGAGGGCTCGGTGTGAACTACTGCAGCTGAACTCACTTCCTGTCCAGCTGTAGGCACGTATTGTGTCACAGGCTTTTCTCTCTGTCCTGTGACTCTAACAGGGGATTTCTGGAATTGCACAGTCTATCGAGGAAGGTTAGGAATGTAGGTACAAGAAGTAGGAAGCCCAGGGGACTGGGAGACAAGACTGCTTTGTCCGATGGTCTGTTGTCTGTTGCTGATGGTCTGCCAGATAGCCCCATTATCTTCGCTACAACCTCGTCCTGCAGTCTGCAAGAGGTTAGATTAGCTTTTTTATTCATTAATGCAGCTCAAAAGTAGAGGCTTTTTAGCATGTTCCAGCCTGAGACTGTGGAGTGAAAGAAAGGTAGAAAGTACCGAGGGTAAAACAAACACGAGGAGGAAGAACAACAGCAAAAAGAAATCCATTTGGCCGTCAAGGAACGGTTCACATCATCTTTCACTGACTTTATAAAAACTGGGAGATTACAGGAGCGTAAAAGCAGTAAGACTGCTTCAGAACTGCATCTCATCAGTAGAAATGATGGCTGTTTTACTCTGATCTGAGAGTGACAGTAGGGGGTCGTTCTTGAGGCTACCTGTTTTATTTCAGGACTATAATAAAAAGATTCTTTCTGTGAGAAACACAGACGTGATTTTATTAACCGTGGATTTTGTTCATACTAACATCTTCTGGGCACCTGTCATGTAAGTCCAAGCTCTTGATTCTTGTTACCACTGCAGAACAGGCAGAAGCATTACTGGAGCTGTCACGAAGCATCTGTAGCTTTTTTCCCTGCTACTTCAAAACACAATAGAGTGCCATTTTCTTTTCTTCCAGTGTTTCTGGCCCTTTTATTTCACCAGTGCTGGTGTTCATTTGGTGCCTTGGTGAGCTGATTTGGCTCATTAAGCTAGCATATCATTGTGTTTTGCTGTGTTCTGATTATTTTCTTTTGCTGTGATGGCTGGGTTTTTTCTCACTAATGAGCTATATTGGCTCACTGCTAGCTCACATAAGTGCTAGAGCTGACTCAAGGGAAGGATTGAGGAGAGGGTGAACAGGACCACTCTTTCACAGCAGTGAGCTGTTAGATTGGCTTAGCTGCACAGGAAAATTTCTCCTCCTGTATCTATCTCCATGAATGTGTCTGTTGGGGAACTTGCAGAGTGGGAAAGTGGGTAGTGAGAGAATTGTTGAGGGATGAATTCCTAGCTCCTTCACTGCCATCTTTGGTGAGTTAAACTGTAGGGATGATAATAGTGAGGAAGTGCAAGTGTGGGGCAAGATGTAATCTCTATCTGGTATGTGTAAAAGAAAAATCAAAACCTCTACCATGTCAAATAGTATTTTCTTTTCTCACTATGTGACCTCTACTTTGTATCATGGAAATTTTGATGTGAATAAACTGTTGTCAGTGATGTTTCTTACTGTACTGCTAATTTCCAGGTTGCATTTTTTCAGCTTCCCTGTGCATGAGAGCTATGATGTGGATTTTAAGACCAGAAGCAGACCTAGAGGGGTAGCTAAAAACAAGGGTACACTGTGATTCTCTTGCTCAGTGCTTAGATACAGAGGACTAGATTTTTTTGGAGAACTTGGAACTTGAGTTCATATTTTATACCTTCATTGTGAGGTCCTACTTAAATCTGAATGCAATCTCGCTAAACAAGGAGAACATATGATACCTGTTTTGTTTAAGTGACTTGCCTTACATCAGATTGAAGCCCTTCTGATGGAAGAATGGAGATCAGTTTCCCAGGGTAGCCTTCCATTACAAGCTGTCCATGGGTCTTTTGCAGTATACAGTGCAGCTTCTGAGAAACTAAGTTGGATGCTGTAGACCAGCAAGTGTTAAATAAGCTGCAGTCAGTCTCCTCTTGAGATTTCTTTGTTAATGAGCTAAACCCCTCAAAGTACAACTCCAGGTGGACCTTTAGGGGTTTCTAAATGTATCTCATAATGCAGGTGTT
The DNA here is from genome assembly GCA_013397915.1 of Daphoenositta chrysoptera. Taxonomy (NCBI): domain Eukaryota; kingdom Metazoa; phylum Chordata; class Aves; order Passeriformes; genus Daphoenositta; species Daphoenositta chrysoptera. Next base: position 838,414 of record VZRO01006629.1, read on the forward strand.
TACATCTGACTTATTGCCAATCAGAATTTGTATTTTTAATAGAAGACATGTCTCTATGGACATCCCAGATATGTAGGAATGTGATCCGCATAAGGTCAGAGCCAGAGCGTTTCTCTCCTGCATTCTGACCTCTGACAGCGGCCAGTGGGGACAGGATCTTCTCCTTTTTCTGTCTGACACTGACAGTATTGCTGTACATAGGTTTTACAGGATAGAAGCTTTGTTACCTGGAAAGATGTCTGAACGTAGATATAGACTGAACTACTTTTCAAATGTTAGTGTCTTTCTTGATTCCTGGCCTTCTGCAGGAGGTAGACATACTTTTCTCTCCTACCAAATTTCTTGTGTGAACAGGGACTGAACTACTACTTGCTAAAAAGAGGCTGGTGTCACAGCCAGACCCTGTACATTTGGTGCATTTGCCTCTTGCTGGCCATTACCATCCCTGCTGTCTCTGGAAGATCAAGAGGCATTTTCAGCACATTTATGCCATCTTTCATGACATTATGGATGCAACTTCTGCTTCCATTCTGTGACATGGCACTAAAATGATCTTTGGTGCGAAGGACTGGTACAGAGAGTCAAGGGATGGAATACCTCACTACCAATCACCCACCATTCAGCTTTGCTCTGGAATAGGAGAAGATTTGGACTAGTGGGAGGGAGGACGTATGAATTCCAAAGGTCTGTGTCCTCACCTGCGTTTTGTTTCCCTTATTTCTTAGTGGCTGGTCCTTCTCATTTTACAAACTTAGAAGGCAGCTGCTCTCATCTCTGGAATGCTCCTCTGTTTGCTGCCAGACGTGGTGGTCTTGTCTGTGGATGCAGAGTTGTGTGAGTTGGTGTAACTTTGGTGCTCGTCTGACCATTGTAGTGTGGGAAGTTTTACTGGTTCATCTGGGAAACTAGCCTTTCTAAGGAAAAAAAAAATAATCCTTTTTCTGTCAATTCTGCAAACATGGGAGTCTTTACAGGGACTGGAATTCTGTTCTGGAGAGTGAGATCATGGTTGTTACAAGATGATGGTGCCAGTCTGAACCATCTCTCTAAAATCCAACTGCAGTGGGCTGGCAGCTTAGGGCTTGAAAGTGGTATCTTGGGCTTTTCTCCTGCTGTGTGTTCCCTGCACCAACCCTAGATTTGCAGATTTGTGCACCTACAGAGTGAGTTGGTTGTTGAGCTGTTTTGGGAAGTGAGAGGAAGTGGAAAGTGAGCTGCATGATGACTAGATCTGCATCAGGGAAGAGAAGAATAAGAATTAAGCTTTCCACAGCAGCCTGGAGATGCATCAGATTAAGCACAACATGAGACAGCACCTTATGCCTCATTACTCATCCTTGGCTAGCTATTGTGGTGTTGAAAAGTGTGCTTTTTTTAACCTTATCTGGCATATCTGGAATTGAATTGTATTCTGCTCTTTCTACCATTAGATATTTTCAAGTTAAGAACTGGTATCAGTTTCTAGGAAACACTGACCTTTTCGGTCTGAGATTGTGTTAGAATAATGCTTTTTTTATTATTATTATTTTGCAGATTGCCTTCATGACCTTGACTCTATTTCCTATCCGACTCTTTTTTGCTGCTTTTATGATGTTGCTGGCCTGGCCTTTTGCATTCATTGCTTCAATGGGATCTGAGGAGCAAGAACTTGAAAAGCCCCTCTCCTGGTGGCGAAAGTGAGTCACTGATGTGGTGAAATACTAAGAGAATCATTATATAGTTCAGCAGTTTGAAATAGAGGAGATGGGAAATACCTTTTACCTGTCTCAGAGACCTGCTTTTCTCTTCAAAAGAAAAATGTAAAAATTATTAAACACTTTCCTCAGGTGGGAGACTAGAAATGCCTCAACTCTTTGATTTACCAGGTGATCCAAGAATTACATTGGTAATCTCTGGCTTATCTTTATTAAGGATGTAGTGTGAAGTTTTGTTGTGGCATCTTCAATTGCATTTATTCCTGTAATGTCAACTTCTGGTTATGAAAATTGACTCTATGGAATGTGCCCAGATTTCATATTCTAAATCGTTGTTTTAAACTGCTTCACCCCATTGTTTTCTACCCCATGATGAACTGATAAAACTTGTGTTGATTCCCTGAGGGCTTGCCCCATACTTCGGTGCTTATTAAAAATCTGTGGTTGCTTTGATACTGCAATGCTAATTAGGTAGAATGTAAGATAGTATCCTCCCATCCATGAAGACTGCCATTTGAGGAGCAGGAAAGGAGGGGTGTATCACCTGTTCTATAGACAACTTTAAAATTAGGAGGTGGCACTAGCATGAAGGAATCTGATTGTGTTTTGCATCACAGGAGGGAAGGAGGTTGAGAACCACAGAGGTGTGTCACTTTTCGCATTTCATTTGGAGCGATATCAATACAATAACTAAAGGAATAATTGGCCACCTTCAGCCTTGCATGCAGTTATTTTGAATCTTTTTAGATTCTCCCTTCCCCATTTAATCAAATTTTCAGTGTTACCCTGCTCTCCAGTCCCTGTGAGTGGTACAATTTGTGGTGTTTGATTTTTGTACTCTGTTGGTTCAAAGTTTCTTTTTTCATGACTGTCAGACAGTTTAAAAAACCAGACAAACAAAAGTCCACAAAAACAAAAAAAACTTCCCCACCCAAGCAAAAAAAAAAAAAAAAAAGTAAATCCACAAGAAACAAAAATCTAAATCACTTTAGGAGGATATGGGCAAAATTGAAGTAAGTAAAATATTTCCATATGTATTCTGTAGGCATTCCTGTATTTGAGAATATCTGCCCTACATTTCTCCCGTTTTGTTTGGGTAAACTTGAAACCAAGAATCAGTGTAAGTGCATTCTTGCAATATCCTAATAGCATATTTCAGGACTCAATTTAGTAGAGCTTTTTAAGGTTTTACTAGAAAACCTTATTAGACATTGTGTAGAAGAAACTTAACAGTCATACTCTGAATAAAAATTAACAATGAACTAAATGCCAGTCTTGGAAAGTAAAATGAATTAATGTTCAGGTATAAAATGAAATTGAACAGTGTCTTACCTTGAAAGTGGTTTTAAATCAGCTAAGAAAAGAGAAAAGGTCTGTGCAATGTTCCAGCTTTGTTTAAGAATCATATCCTATCTGAACTTTTGTCATGCATGTAATGTTTTTCTTTTCATTATTTTAAGGTGTTCCTGTGACAACATAACTGTTTTCCTGACTCTTTACAGGATAGTGGATATTTTGCTGAAAGCAATAATGAGGATGATGTGGCTTGCTGGTGGATTCCACTGGATAAATGTAAAAGGCAGACGGGCATTGCCAGCAGAAGCAGCAATATTAACAGTGGCTCCCCATTCTTCCTACTTTGATGCCATTCCAGTAACTATGACCTTCGCCTCCATTGTGATGAAAGCAGAAAGCAAAGATATTCCTGTTTGGGGAAGTAAGTTGGTAGATACTTGATTTTTCAAGAACAATTAAAAATTATTGCTTAGGAAGTTCAGTGGGTGTGTATGAGAAGGACTGAAACACAAAGAAAATTTTGCTATAATATATGGTGAGATTTTTATTTTTTTTTACTGGTCTACTCTGAATGTCGGTAGAAATAGTTGGGGGAAGAGAGGGGAGATGTTCTTTTTCCCATTTCTCCAAAGTTGAATCACTGTATGAAGTCCAAGCAATCGTAGAGAACCCATGGTTTAATCTGCAGTGAAATTGCAACATTTTAAGACCTGACAGATGGAAAAGCAAATTAGGATGGGGCTATGGAAGCAAAGACTGATACGAGAGAGAAAGTGTGCTAAGACTCGGTGCGAGCTGGGGTGCCCTCCCAGAAATGTGTTTTAGGAATGTTGTCTGCTCTGAATGCAACCCTGCCTTGAGGGAGTGCTGCTAATCCTTCACGCATCAATAAGTTTGTTTCAGGCAAAGTGTGAGAGATGAGCAAGAGCAGATTGTTGTGCACTTGGGTTTAGTCATGAGAAAAGCAGATGCCTGAGTCAGTAGTGCTTGAATACTATCTTTGGAATTATTCATGTAAGTTCTCACAAATGTTTGAGAGACACCTGTGACTTTTGGTGCAGTTTTGACAGGAAAAAATTGTGTAAGATTTTTGGCTGGTAGACTTCTAACCAAAGTCTGTGTGGAAGTGTTTTTGAGAAACTCACCATCTTGTGTCTAGCGACCAGCAAAGTTCAAAGAATATCCCTGTCTCTCATTGTGTAGATTTGTATGGGTAATATAAAAGTGACAAAAGATTTTACTTTGGCCATGGATAGGACTCTTTAATTTAAAAGTCTAAACGAAAGCTTTGAGTTCCTTTGCAACTAAGTGGAATCAGGCTGTTGGTGCTGCCATCCTTCTAAAATTTAATTAGACAATATGTTTTTAAGGTCATATTCAAAACCAGAAGCTGAGACATGACCATAAAGGGCGAGTGGTTAGATATGGAAGTTTCATTTAAGGAATCTTGTCATATAAGGATCTGCCTGCATGAGGTGAAGCTCAGGCCAGATCTATAGCTGTATCTTAATTTCATTGAATATCTTACTAATGGATTTTTGAAGTTTGTGGCAGTGAAAAATCTATGTAAAAATGAATAGATGCCTTGAACAAAAAGAAAAAGGGCACAGGCAGGCATGTGCTTTTGAAAACAAGTGTATGCAAACAAGCATAGTGTGAAAACAAAAAGAAATTGAACTCCCTTGTTCAGTACTGAAAGAAGATACTGTTGTGAGACAGTATGTTGGCAGTCCTGTACAGCATAGGTGTATCCAGGCCAGCTTGGGCCTTAGGAGCAGTCCAGACATAGAAGCAGGGGCTTATTTATCTTCTTTCTCAGGTGACTCAGTTGACTGTTTAATTATTGCTGGCTCAGCAAGATAAAAGGAGCCTGCCTGGAACTCCCTTTGACTTGAAGGTGGTCTGTCTGGAGCACCCAAATTAAATGAGGTAGCTCCAGTCCATGTTGTGTTACTGCAGTGTGATGAAATGGCAGAATGGCATTTTACAGAATGCTACAATGGCTACTTAACTGTCCCACACAGTAGATTCAGTGGGAACCAGAAGAATCTGTAGGGATATGGAGATTGTAGTTCCACATAAAACAAATAATGCATATTGAGTAGTTCAAACTATTTTCTAAAAACCTAATTTAATTTTGAGGTGGCCTTCACAGGATTCTGTTGAAACTCTAGACTTCCTACAATACATTTTAAAAATTCTGGACTTCATTTCATTCATGTGTGAGTAAAACCAGTTGCAGAAAAAGAGAACGTGTAGTGATTTGATGGAATATTACTGGAATGTACAGTGCAGTCAAATAAAGGAATGTTTTGTCTTGTATAGCTGCATTCGCTTTATGCTGTGCAGCCCCACAAGTTATGTGGTCACTTGTGAAGGGTTCACAAAAATGCCACAGAAGTGAGGCATACCAAAAGTCGTAACTGGGATTCAGAGTTCAAAAATCTTTTTTGTTTTTAGGGGTGGACTTTTGTATTAGCAACATTAATTACAGCAGTTTGTGTTATTTAAGTAAATGGACCTTAACAGAGAGGTAGTAATCATTGTATTGATTAGCTTGACTTAAAAATAAGCGAGAACTTTCCAGTAAAATTGTGATTTATTTCTCTCTTTTACTTCTTTGAAAGACATTTTCCATGAAACAGATAGTTCTATCCTCTCCTTCTTTGATCTAGTATTTTAATCCCAAAGTTATTTATACCTCCCTACATGCACACACATAAAAATATATTTCGTGTTATTAGACCACTGATATTTCTCTTATGCGATAATGTGCTCATGTTTTTAATGGATTGCCTGGTGAATTTTCAACACTCTAGGCATTCGTCCGGAATTTATCCCAGAGAGGTCAGAATTGTGTTCTTCAGTTTTGTAAGTCTTGCAAACTTGTTATACCATCTTCTGTAAGGTTTTGGAGCCAGTCACTGATAATCTTAACCTTTTTATCTCTTGAGTCTTGTTAATGGTTATTCTGAATCTCTTGGGAAGCTTTGAATAAAGTACTTTCATTTAACTATCTGAGCAGACTTGAAAATGGAAAAAATGAAGTGGCAGAGGAAATTTAAAGATAATTTCCAAGGATGAGGACTTTGGGTGAAAAGTGCATCCTCATCCAATATATTCAAGTATGATATAAATAAATCGGCTTTTTGATGTAATGACAGTGTTTATTGGGACATTGTACATTATATACCAGAGGAATCAGGTGCTTTAGCAGGCACAAAATGATCTGATTGCTAAATGGTTACCAGGATTGGTTCTGCAAGTATTTTAATGGATTTCTGGAACAGCTGCCTATATTATTGTACCGTCAGTTTGCCAGTCATGGAATATTAAGCTTCTGATCCACTTGAAAGTGCAGATGATTAAAAGCTTGTTCTTTATGGGATTGGAAGTATTCCACAACTGTGTTTGTGTATGAGTGTTTTATTGCTTTCTAACTTGAAGGCAGCTCTCCTGGTTTGCAAAGTCCCATTTCAGAAGCAGACTTAAGTCTTGTGACTCTTACAGATATCTTCATCCTTTTTAGGAAAACAAAGAAAACCAGATTTTAAAATGCTCTTTGGTTATGAACTCTTTAGTCAGTGGTCAGTAGTGAAGAAGATTATCCACTTGGCACACACACAAGGTTAACAAACTCTGGGGAGGAACTGCTTGCCCAAATATAAATGATGTTTCAGTGATCATCCAAAAAAAAAAAAAATCAGCATCTGGTAAGTAGAGAATGCCAAACAGATGGAGTATGTCATGATGCTGAAGGAAGATGTATGTTTCTACACAGTGACTTTCCAGGGTTTTGGTAGATTGGAGATGTGAACTTTGCTGGACCAGTCAAGTCTTACAGTGGGAAAATGACATCTAAGAGTGTTATACCTTACATGGGCTGAAGAAGTCAGATCAATTTACCACTACAGATCCTTACCTTTTCCTGTTTTGTTCTATTGAATTCCCCTTCAAGTCAGGACAAGGTCTGTGCATAAATTCTGGATAATTACACTTCACTGTCTTATTTTTGGCTGGTAAAGCACCCTGGATAAAAGTAATTTTTCATTGCTGAGGTGGTCAGTGCTACTGTAGAAATGCTTCAGTAAGAAGGAAAGGGGATTTGTCAGTAACTATGAAATGATGGGGATTTTGTTGGACCACTTTTATGATTTGAACATTTTCAGTGGTCTGAACTTTCAGAAGTGAAAATTTAAATTTAAGTGAAAAGCTAATTTAAATTAAGCAACTTCTTGACATCTCTAACACTACTCTGAAAAGGAGAGGGAGTTGGTACCTGTGAAATGTACAGGATGATATGCTAGCTTATGTTTATAAAGGGGAAGGAGGTAATTTCTGTTTGGCAGAACACGGTAGAGCTATAGAGAAAGCTTTACAGTACTGTATGATTCTCCCTATCAATTCTGTTGTGGGTCGTTTTTTCCACATCTAGTAAACTCATGAATTTTTGTTCAGGCTCATTTTTTGAAAGTGCATTATAGGCCTTTCTCAAGCATCATGACTAAAAGGTGAGAATAAGTAATTCAGGGGAAAGTATTTATGCTTGGGTTGCTGGGTATGTTTTCTTCTCAAAACCTAAAAGGTGCCAAATTACCCATCAGCTCTGTTGTGCAACCTAATCCTTTAGTGCCCCCCCCCCACCCCTTCCAAAGCACAAGAGGAACAGAACTGTGGTAGACCCATAGTTCTTCCATGAGAATCTCTCATTTAAACACTTCTGAGATTCACTAAAACAGTCCTTAAACTCCTTGTGGAAAAACCTGTTCCAAGGTGAAGGCATCACAGATTTTGTCTCTTTTATACGCTGTAACTCAGCAGCTTCAACACTGAGGTCACCAGGATAAATGCCAACATCCTATGCTATGTTGGCATTGTAGCCCGCCTGGAGTATGCACTTGAGCTCCCCATTTCTGAGGAACATCTCGAAGTTGTTGCCAAGCTTATCCATTTAATTTTCTCCTTTAAAACCCTCTGTTTCAAAATTCAATGTTTTCTTCAGACTGTGGGCCCCCAGATGGTCCTGCTAGATTTTGGTCCTCACAGAAGCTCTCTCGGAGAGACTTAAAATACTTGCATTGTCACGTGTGTATTATAGGTGTGTGTTTATCATTTGGCTTGGAGTCCTGGAAAATTCTGTAAAAATTATTTCTCATTTAAACTGCTGCTGGAATGCCTAAACCACCATTACTAGTTACTGTCATTTATTGAAGTTACAAAGTGCAGTATATAGCAAACCTTCAAACCCATGCTGCTGCCTGCCTTAAATACTTTTTAGACTGGCAGCAGAAAGCTAAAACAAAACTGTGCCCTCATACAGGTGTGACAGCAAACAGGAGTCTCTGAGATACAAGCAAAGTCTTTGTCCCTCAAGAAGTCCTTAAGGGGAAATAGATCACGTTTTGAAAGACCAACCCAAATACCACAGAATTTACTTCTGTTAAAGCTAAAGAGGACACTGATTATTTATTTCCCACTACTGACCTTTCCCTGTCCTACAGGCTGCATTGTTTCCTGCCTTTGTCTTTGGAAGAAGGGAGGATAACTTTCCCATTAATACTGCCTCTATCCCATGAATACTTGGTATGCCTTCTGTCAGGTGGTCCATCTGCTAAGCTTTTAGTCAAACCTGGAGAAGTTGCTCTTGACATACATTTATCTTCAGTGGTTGGTTCAGACTTGAGACAAATAAGTATATATTTCTGTGTATAGTTGTTGCTCTAATGAGTTAGTACCACCAGCTTTACAAATCTCTTGTAGAGTATCATGACTATAGTAATACTTCTTCTGTAAGAACAAAGTAATTCCAAGTGGAAAAGATCCTAATTTTGGTTGAATTGAGTTTTGTGCATTGATACAACTATGTGTATTTGGCATGTGTGTTCTTGAGTTTTTCCATTTTTAAGGTCTGTGTCCATATACAGAGGAAGTAATTGTAATCTGGAGCCTTAATGGTTTTTTTCTCTATAACTTTCAGAAGACTTTAGAGCCTCTTGCAGATTTCTTCTCCTCATTTCTCTACAGAAAAGAGCAGTTTTCATATTAGATGTTACTTCCTTAGGAAAGTTGTGAGTTCAGAACCTTGTGAGTGTGTACATTTGAGTAAGGCAACTCTTGAAAACTCAGCCCAAGATAGTGCTTTTCAATCTTTATCCTTCATGGGTTTTGTACCCCTAAATACAGAATGCACAAGATGGCAACTGCAATCAGCAAAATAATTGTATTTTTTCCATACTGGAAAAAAAAAGAGGGGTAAATACTGTGAATGGGTATTGCACTGCAGGCTGCTTGTACAGCTTACCTCCATGTTAAAGGGAAGCAGAGCCAGTTGGCTGCCTCTGGAGGAGTCCCTTCAAGTGTCAAGGGAGTGTAGTGATGGGGGTTTGTGTTGTTTGGGAGAGAGGCCAAGCGAAAGCCTCAACTTCAGCATTCTTTACTTTTGCATCTGTCACTTTGTTTGTTGCTGATTCTACAGTGGTGAAAATGTAACTGCCCACTCAAAAAATGTGTGTACGGATACATTTTAGAAGAATTGTATGTAGTGCCACGTTGCTATTCCATAGCTTTGTGTGTTCTCTGGTGCCTTGTAGAACCAGCGGTGAGGTTGCCAGTGAAAATGGTTTGCTACAATACTTTCTGCTGTTATGTGCTATACAGAACTTTGTGTCTTGAATTGAAACAAGGTTTCCACACATACATTGGCTGCAAATAGAGAGGTGAAATAATTTTTTTCCCCCCGCTGTTGTCCTAAGAAGTTTAATGACACCCAACTGTATGTGTTCAGCTTATCAGGAAAAAAACCTGGTTTTTGCCTATGCATTGAGGTGGTGCTGAAATTGATTGCATGGGAGTTATGGTTCTGAAATCAGTTGGAGCTGCCAGCCTGCAATTAGTTAAAGCAACTGAGTTTTTGCAGGCTCTCGTTAAAAAGGCTGTTCTGAGCAACTTTCAGTTGGTTCGAGTATCTGTGGCATTCTGGCTGCCCTGCAGGGCAGAGGTTTTAGTGATGTACTGGCAGCACTATTTAAATTGCAGGCACCTGCCTAAGAATGTGGAGGACAGCACGTCAGCTGTCCTCAGGACTCCATGCATGATCTGAAATTGGGAATGAGAGTGACTAGATGAAATAGGACTGACACTGCTAGAGAAAAAACTGGAATAATGACTCTCACAAGATCAATTTTGTGAACTGAGGGATTGTCTGTCATTGCTGACTAGATTTGATACTTCAAGGCTGGCTTTAATGGAGTGAGACAAGCTGGGCAAGCACATTTTTCAGAATCTCTGAGCACCTGAGCTGTGGTCTTCACTACCTGGTTACAGCCAGTCTTGGACAGTTAAATCACTGAGCAGAGAAGGATATGGTTATGTTCTGTTAATTGGACATGTTGCAGAGTTCTGCTTGTTTCCCTTAGTTGCTCAGTATGCCAGCTGTCTGGAGCATTTTATGCATTCACTCCTGGCCCGACTTTGCCCTAGTCCTGTCTATTCATTGTACCACATACTACCTTAGGAACTGTCTCCTTGTGTTTCAACTTGGCTTCTGACCTCAGTCTCATCTTGGCTGCCTATTTGGTATGTTTCTCAGCCTCTCTTTACAGACCTTTGGCCCTACTCCTGACTTTCTTGCACCGATAGACTTGGTACAGCCTTTGAATTTTTAGATTTCTGTGTATTTACTGAACATGAAAATGTGTGGTGAGAGTAAAGGTTTGTGTAGCTTTGTGCTCTGTTTTCAGAAGTTGTTAAAAGACTACAGAGTTAGCCTTTATTTGGTGCGTATTTTCAGCATTTTACTGATGACTGAGAGTTTCAATTTCACTTAAATTGTTGGTTTTAACCACTAGGGGCCTGATAGTTGGTGTCTCACAGGATCTTCAGTTGCTGTTTAATATTAAAACAAGAATTCTGTCAGCTTTTTAGTCCAATGTCTAAGGAGGTAAGGCTCAATATAACCACCCTAATAGGCTAATTCAACAGGCAGGACAAATCCATAGGAAGCTAAGATTTCAATGGCCTCTGTCTTTCTGCATACCATAATAATTTTTCTTTGTACAGGAGTATGTTGCTGTTTGTGGTGCTGGTCATTTGTAAGATAACTTGCCTTGTGTTCCTCTGGAACTTAGTAGCATTGCAGTAGCTTCTGGGAAGGTTGTAACAGTAAAGCTCCCAGGTTCACACTACTTTGCTGTACCCTTTTCAGATACAGATGACATCAGTGTAGTCTGATGTTTTGTCACACTGCCCGAGGAAAAATCTGTCTGCTTGTTTAATTTCATACGTTATAAATAAGACCCTGCTTGCAGCATTGCCTCAGAAAAGAGCCTTGGAGTTCTGGAATTGTCTTATTCATTCCTTGGCCCAAAGTAACCTAAATTCTGTCATTTGGGCCTAATGTAAAAGAAACTTCCAAGTGAGGGCTGGGGATGTTGGATCTTTTGCTTTCCTTCACTTTATAATGTTTTTGTTATGGAATAGTAATTTGCAACAGTAAGGCAAACTCAGGAGTAGCATCACTAAGGAGAAAACAATTATGATACCAAGGATGGTTTCCCTTGTTATTTCTATTGCTTGTTCTGTGTTTGTGGGATTTTTTTTCCCCGATTCTTTTTGTATTAGTATTTTTGTGGTTTGTTCTGGGGCTTTTTTGTTTGTTTTTACCTTCCCTTGGCAGTAACCCCAGCTGGCCAAAGATTGCTCCCCTGACAGGAGCAGCTCCCCTGTTACACTGTCTCCTGAGCTTTGGCAACTTTGGGATAAAAATAGTATTTCAGAGGCTGGCTGAATGTTTGGGACCTAGCTCTAAGGTTTGACAGATTAGTTTCTCAGAACCTTCAGAACAGAGGGATTTTGGTGAGTTGCTGGCTAAACTGCCGGGGGATAACGCCAGAACCAGCAGCTTTTGCTGAGTACAGGACTGTAATTCCTTACACTGTTTTTTCTTCACACTTTAAGCACTAGGTGATCCATTAATGTAGCAAGTCTATCCTTTGCAAAAGCAGATTATATGACTGGTGTCTGTGAACTCCTCTCACAGTGGCTGGAAAAATGAAAACTGTATTTGAGGCAAGTAGGATAGCTAATGTTTAGTGACTCTTGAACCTTCAAGTAATATTACATGATACATAAATTATTAAAAGGTATTTGAAGACAACCTGCTTAAATAAAGGCATGAAGCAGTACATTTGAAGGTGCTCCTCTTTTAGTGCTTTTAGGCACTGCAAGAGAGCTGTATGGGCTTCTTATTATTTTGGAGGTTGTCTCTTATTTTGAAAGTTGTCTGTGGTGTCCTTGAGACAGACATGCATGGAGAGTATCTAGTTGATTGATTTCTGATTTTTGCTCATGTTCATTGTGTGTCTGGCTATGTACAAGAGGTTTCCCACTGAGCCAGGAAGAGGATGTCTGAGATGTAATTCATCTGGTATGAGGAACAGGCAAACAAGTGACAACTGAGAAAATGAGCATGCTTTTTCTGTTGATACTGATTCTTAACAAAAAATAATGTCAGTGTATATAATGTCTTTGGTGGTGTACCTTTAGTGGAGCTGAGCAGTCACACAAGACAAAAGCTCCAGAGACAGAGACAGTTTGACCCACAGGATGACTTTTGGAAGCACTTACGTAGCAGGGAGATTCCTTCTGCTTTGCTGGATTGGGAGTGGCTATAGATTTTGTGATTTTTGTGGAAGGAGGAAATGGCCTATAGACAGCCACAGCTGCATTGTTGCAGAAAATGTACCATCAGAAAATGTATTGTTGCATAATATGTACCATCGTGTTTTATATTATGTGTTGTATGTATTGATCTATTAGAAACTGAAAAAGTTCAAAGTGCCAAAATTGTGAAAACTGTTTTCCTCCCAGAAACGTACAAAAATATTTCAATAAAACTGCAGTAATTCAACTGAGTATTTGACTTCGCAGTGTAATACAGTAAAGTAGTTATGTTCTTCTAACAAAATTTTTGTCCAGAGGACTAATAGGGAGGTGCATGGAGGGGGGATCTTTTTCAAAGAAAGGGAAAATAAAGGCTGGTTGCTTGTTTTTGTTCTTCCTCCTCTTCAGCTCTGATCAAATATATCCGACCTGTATTTGTATCTCGGTCAGACCAGGATTCTCGCAGGAAAACTGTTGAAGAGATAAAGAGGCGTGCTCAGTCTGATGGTAAATGGCCACAGGTACTGTATTCTGCTACTCTGTAAGAGGTGGTATTTGGCATTTCTGGGCTTTGGATATGCAGTTTACTTTTTTCATTGTGGGTGGCTTTAGATGGTTTGGGGTGGTGTGTGTGTGAAATTTCCCCCATCCCCTCTTTCTAGAAGATAAAATGTAATATTCTCATCTGTCTCTCATTGCATTGTGTTTCAAGGGAAACTGGGTAAGTACGTGGGTAGACAGCTTGTAAGTGGTGCTGAATGGACAGACCCCACAGCAGGTTAGGAAGTCCTCTAAGAACAAAAAAATGAAGTGCTCAGCAGAGTACCTGGGGAAGTATTGTGTGTTCTTGCCCTTTGCAATATGTTGGCACTGCCATTGTTGGAGACGTGGCACTTGGCAAGGCAGCCAAAGCAATTTGGATGTTCCAATAACCAGAGCACACCTCTATTAAACCACGTGGTGAAAGCATGGATAAATAAGTGGCTCAGGGTTTTTTTCTGCACTTGAAGTGTGACTTTTTATAATGTGCCTTGAAAGAGAGAAATGGGAAGGAAGGGATTACTATTTAAGATCTTAAATTCCTGGAAGCATGTGATTATTTTGCAAATTTGAGGCATTCCTGCAATTTTTTTGAGATTAGGGTACTGTATGTTTTTTATGGGATTATTGCTGCAAACAGTGGTTATGCCTCTGCATACTGGACTGCAAAAATATTATTAACAGCTATAAACAATGTGACAGGTGATATATAGCTTTTGCATCATAACTTTCATCATTAGGTTTCAAAGCAAGCTAGTACAGAGTGGGCAATAGAACTAGTAATGGTAATTCTAGTCCATTGCTTTGTTCCCTTATGATATGGATTTGGGGGGCTTTGTTTGTGTATTTTTGTACAATGTACCCTCTTCTGCTGAATTGGTTCAACTTTAGCATTTTTTGCTTTTTTTTTTTTTTTTTTTAGAATTCTGTTCAGGTATTTTCAGTCTCTGTCATTTGGGCATCTGTGCACATGCCAAGTAATAGCATAGAGAAAATAATGTCTTTTCTTAGCCTATAAGCAGGTAACCTGGGAGCAAGAATTTTGTTTTGGTACAAAAGAGAATATGATATTTTTGCCAGCACCAAAACTTTTGGTGAAAATTCTCTGATACTTAACAAATGTTTCTGGTCACTGTCAGTGTTTCAATAAATAGAATTATTATTGGAGGGCAAGAAAAAAGGCAAATTCACAGATAAAGAAAAATATTTTTTCTGTTAAGGTAGAGCTTTACCTGTCATCTTCACCACCATTTATTTTTTTTACTCTAACTGAACTGTTTTTTTCCTGTGAACATTTTTGCTGTAATCAGTTAAGGACAGCTTTGAAAAGATGTGTTTATAAATAAATTCACATTGAAATAGTTCTTAAAAGTCAACTTTTTTTTTACGTCAAGATAATGATATTCCCAGAGGGCACTTGCACAAACCGATCCTGTCTAATTACATTCAAACCTGGTAGGTATTATGCTCATTTCTCTGTTTTCTACGGAATGTTCTTGTATCTTCGTTTTCTGAAATACCACTTGCATTTTAATTTGATTGTTGTTGTAGAAGTTGAGTTAAAAATCTTGCAGTAGGATGAAATTGGAATATAAATTTTCTGATGCTACAGGAAGATTGTAATTCTACCACTTAACAAAAGAGTTTAGATAATTCAGGTTTTTTCTTGGCTTCTGAGATGCATGTGAGCTGGAGGACTTACATTTCTTACTGCATTTTTGTTTGTGGTTGTGTCTTTTTGCTTTTTCTTTTCTTGTCTTCTCCATTTCCTATTTTGGGTCTGTCATGCAGCGTTTAATACTTGCTGCTACCTTAAACTTTATAGTGTATCTATTTCAGGCTGCCCAGCGTTTGTTGCTGTGTTGTATCTGGCTGATCCAACTCTTCTGTGGAGTTGCATTCTGGTGAAAACGACACAAAAACCTTTCCCATATAACACTGTTGTGGAGGTTGCCATTTATTATAATTTTTATGTAACATCTATGTTCTGAGCTTTTTTCAGTAGTATCACCCTTTTAGCTTATCAGATTAGTAGAGGATGTAACACTGAACATTGCTGCAGCTGTAAACTGCATTTCCAGTAGGGACAAATGCCAGTACTGCAGTAAACCACCAACCTTTAATGTAAACTTGCCTTTATCATTGGATGGGGAGATGGTCAGTGGAGGAGCTTCAGTGAGCAAGGCAGCTGTGAATGTGTTTTTTGACGCTTCCTAGTTTTCTGCCTAGTTTCTGGTCTTACTGTGTGTTGTGTATTTTGTTTGGCTTGCAATTTGAATATCACTATTAGAATATCATGCAGTGAGTCAGCATTGTGGTTCCTTGCACTGATTCATTTGGCTGAAGGAATCTCAGATTTTTCTCTCAGCTCTTACCTTTTTAGACGAATGAATGATAGGGAAACATCTGCTTCTTTAGCTCTTTACTCTCCCTCTCTCTCCACCTGAATCCTGACCATGCTTTGAAAGCTAGCCTGAATCCTTCATGTAAGCCCTGATTTCCTGCCCTCCCTCTGTGCCATAGACATTCCAGGCACCATGTATTTCTGCCTCAAAATCTCATTCTATCTTCCTCTGCTCTGGTCTAGTACAGGCTGCTCTCTGCCTCTTGACTGTCTCACTTTTCCTACTGCAACCTGCTTCTGTATCCATTCAGCCTTCCAGAAATCCTTTTCCTCAAAATTCCTCACTTATATCACATTACTTTAGGTCTCTGTTCAAGTTACAGCTTTCAGGATGCCTTTCTCCATTCTACTAACATGGCCTGTGCTCCTTGCTCCTAGTACACATTTTCTTGGTTTTGTGTTTGTGTTTAAATGGTAGGGTTGTCACCACCACTCAGCTTTTGTCAGTTTTGGATTATTTCAAAAGTCGCTTAGACTGCTTTTCAAGACTGAGCAGAACGTACCACTGGACTCCAAACCTCCTAAGGATTATATTCAGACCACCTTCATTTAAAGATGCTTGTACTCCATTAACAATTATTCCTTTTATGTCTCGACAGTTATTTTGTAAAGCAGATGTTATGCTAAGAATACAGTGTACTTCAATTATTTGGTTCTTAATTCTAATTGGAAGATTAGTGAGACATTAGTAAATTGTCAAGAATAACATACTTTGAGTGAAACTCCTAATTTCTTCATGAGAGAAAGATGTTAAGAGAAGTCTTGAACAAGATAGTTATCATGCTTACCCACTCTTTGTATTAGAAACCAAGAAAATGCTTAGCAAATGACATAGAACTTGTGCTGCTTATTTATCAGAACTGTAATTTTCACATGAGCTGAAGCAATGCTTCTGTATAATAGCTCTAGTTCAATACAGCTCTAGTTCAATTCATAACTGTTAGTTTTCCCATAGCTACAGAATAGAAGTTATATTAATTCTGTTATTTCAGAGATGATAAATTGCCTATAAATTGTTGTTGTTCAGATAAAAATAGAAAGCTTCTTTTGCATAAGAAAGCTTAGGTTCTTCACCAAAAATATTGTGGCAGGGAATTAACTTAACCATCTTCTGCATGCTAGTATTTTTTTTTATTCATTTATTGAGCTGAATTTGGTACTAAGCTTTGACTTGTGTAAATGGCAATATATGTAAGTGGTAGAGGATAATTTAGGTAATGTAAACAAAAAGTTTTAATTATACATCTGCTGAAAAGGGGGATATATGTTGTCATTCTCCAGTGCTTGTGTTTTTGATTACTTTTGTGGCTACTTTCAGATCCTATTTTTTCACCATCAGCTACTTTCTATCAGTCCATTAGTTGTATAACGTTTTCTTGCTGCAGTAAATTTCTTCCCTACCAAAATGCACTACAAATTAATCATGTGTTATATATGCCTTCTAGGAGCATTTATTCCTGGGGTTCCTGTACAGCCGGTGGTTTTACGTTATCCAAACAAACTGGTAAGTTCAGCTTGCAGTGTAGTTGGAAATTTAGGGCGTTTTCCTGTAAGTACATTGGCCTTTGTATAACCTTTTAGGTTTAAAAATGAAAAAATTATTACTAAGTTCTTATTAGTTAAGTGTTTATTCCTTAAGCCTCAAGCAGTATGAGGAGTCTTAGCTGAGACAGTTTAAATGTTTCTTCTCTGAAAGTTGTTCAGGTTATTACAAGGAGTCCTGTACAAATGATGAGGCAAATGGCAGTTTCTGTCCAGGATCTGTGTTCCTACGTGCTCCCTGTTCCTGCAGTGTGTGCTGGAGAGTTTCCTGAATGTCATTTATTGCTGGAAGATGTTTCTGCATCTCCTGCCTTTGGGGGTGTTAGTCACGAATTACTGTGACTGGCTGCACGGTATAGGACAATGTGCTGAGGACTCTGCACCTTTGTAAAGCCTCATTTTGTCTGTGTTTTGCATTCACTGTGCTTGACTAAGGAATTAGCTAATCTGGACTAGTCCTCCAGTATCAATTATATTCAGGTAAAATGCAGATTATAGTGTTTATTTACAATATCTCAAGTTTCTTTTTGAGCCCACTGGGGCTATTTTCATGTCGAGTCTGTTCCCTTCTGAAGTAGAAGTCGTTTAGGGAGGGTGTGGAGAGTGTCAGAAATAAAATAAGGACTACCTGGTCTCTTTGCGGATGCATGTCAAATCAGAACATCTCTGAGTAGCCCATTAACAACCCCTTCTTCTAAGGAAGGATTTTGTTTCTTGGTCCCTGAGTAGCTTACAAATATTTCCATCCACTGTTCTTTCTGTCATTTACAGGTTGATATAAAACATATGTTTGATTAAAAAAGAATGGGATCCAAGCAGAGTTAATATACACAGACTGTCATTTGCTCTTGACTGAGACAAGGTGTAATGGCAATCAAATTGCAGCAACAAACCCAAAAATTATCTTTGCAGATGCTGTGACAAGAATAGCAGCCTGATATGCTTGCATAGCATCAAGTGCATTGTAGCAGGCTGCCTGGGACTTTTCATTACATAATTGTTATATTTTCAGGAAGAAGGATTCTTTCCTAAAAATAGTGTGAAATTTTGATGGCACTGCCATTTAAAATGGCAAATATGCTCATGGCTTATGTCATACTTAATATGCCTTGTAACTTTTTGTTAATGTTAAGCCTATAGCAATGTAAAGCTATCAAACGTTATTTTGTAAATATCTGCAAAAATCCAGGTGCATACTGAAAAGTCATTACTGCCTGTAGTAAATAATATGCAATGTTTGTAAACGAATACTAAATGTTCCTAATGCTTTATTAGCAGAAATTTGTGAGCTTTTATCATTGAAGTAAAATAATATAAATGTAAACAACACTATGCATAATTTTTTGTGTTACTGCAAGAACGTCGTAAAAGAAATTGTAGTTACAATATAGATATCCATTGTGAGCTGGCATGAATTTGTGTATGGGACTTTACTTTTTCCTGCTACTTTTAATTGCTGTAAAGCACTTTAGTTTTCAGTGCCTTACTGAGTCATTTAACCTCCCATGGTCTATTTCTAGGGACCTTCCAAAGGTCTATGCATTAATGACAGGGGCAATAATTGCTATTACTGCTTGATTTTTACATTAGCTCGGGGGTTGCAGGAGAGTTGCATCAGAGTTAGAATGAGGAGAGCCAGAAGGAATGTGATGTGATATGTGAAGGCGAGGTTTATTTTGGTTAGGATACGGAGTTAGATTATTTTGTGTCAGTTATTGAGCTATTCTTATCTCAACCTACGAGGCAAGGCTTACCTTTTCTTCCTGATTCTCCTGCCCACCCTGGGGGAGGAGGAGTGTGCAGGCAAGCAGCTGCGTGGTACCTAATTGCCAGCTGGGATTAAACCACAACACATGTAAGAACAGAGTAAGGAAAGAATATTGGTTTTCATACGCTGAGACACCACTTTTAGCAAACCTTAAATGTCTCTGGCTTCCTATTTGTTGTCTTGTTGGACTGCTGCATATAATTTTAGGTTTAGAAAGGAACTTCTTAAGATCTTTGCTTAGCCAGTAAATTCCAGATACGCATTGTGTGCAGTCACCCCACTGCTTTCACTTGAAGTGCCTGCACTGATCTACGTTCAGAGCTTTGTGTTCCACAGTACAGATTAGAACAGTCATGGAGTTAAGTGCACCTGGGTGTTTTGGGAGGCTTTTTGAGATCAGAGCCTGGGCTGAATGTAGTAGGTGTGTGCACTCTGGCATGTTTGTTTCATTGTAGCCTATTAAAGAACATGGGAAAGCACTACTTTTCTGCAGTGGGCTGAAACATGGCAAAAGTGAAGAAGTAAATTCAGTTTTTTTCTAGCACATAAAGCTAGTTCTGGTTGCTGTGAAGAATTCTCTGTTTGATATTTTTTTAGTCAGGTTGCTCTCTGAGTAACAGTCACCTTGGGCCTTGTGATTATTTGCATTAGATGACATCTCTGGTCCTGCATCAGTGCTTTTTAGTAGCAGTATTTTAGTGTGTTGCTTTTCATGATGCATGAGCTGAAAGAAATTTTAAGGCTTAAAATGTTGTTTAGACCTGATATTCAAAATTTGCTACTGGTTATCTAGATAGGTAATATTTTGGGTATTGGATGCCTGAGAGCTATGACCTCCACTCTAATTAAAAGAAATGCTCTAATGTCTTCATCCATAGGTTCTCTGCTGCAATCCTTTTTACAACTTTTTACATTTATTTTCTTTGTTTCTTCATTTGAATTTTCTGCCAGAGTGCTGTTAGTTATGAAATTATAAAAATATATAAACTATATACCTGTTTAAATATCACAGAGCCATTTAAAATATATTTATGTCCAAATTTCTTCCACAAGTAACTGGGCTATTTGATAAGAGGTTTGGCAGCAGCTCTTGTACAGTTTCATATCAGGGTTAACTGAACCTTTAAAAACACATCCAATCTCCTGTTTGAAGGTTGGCATGTGATTCTCAGTATCCTGTTGTGTCAAATACAAACTTTGTGGAAGATGTCTCCTCTCCCAGTTTCCTCCCATGCTGAAGGGAAAAAACAGGGAGGGTAACATTCAAGGTCAGGTTGGATGGAGCTCTGGCCAACGTGATGTAGTTGAAGATGTCCCTGCTCATTGCAGGGGAGTTGGAATAGATGGCCTTAAAAGGTCCCTTCCAACCAAGCTATTGTATCATTTTATGTACTTCCACACAGTTTAAAGTATTCATTACTTAGATACAATACTTTCAAAGTGTACTCAGAGAGCTGTCAAAGTGAATGTTGTCCAGAAGTGTAAGCTGGTAGCTGTGATAAATATAAAAGGTAACTTAGCTATGTAAGGAAGATCCTACTTCCCTTTGTCTACTTGTTGTTTTTATCATAAAAATATTGGTTATACTGGTAGAAGTCTCCTATAACATGGATCTGCCACTTCCAGATCAGAATTCTGTTTTCTCCTAGATAGCATTTCTAGCCATTATCCCTGATGCATCCTGATAGAGAAAAAGCATGTCTGTATGCTATGATATTCATATTGGGAATTCTTTGCAGGATTGTTGATGGACAACATGGCTTACTTGAGTTTGACTTGCCAGCTAGACAGCATGAGGCTGGATTCTGAAAATACCTATGCACTGTTTAGAGATCCAGAAACTTCTGTGGAGCTCACATTTGTGTTTATCTCCCTCTGTGCTGTTGCAATTTGGAGAGCTGAGTTGGAGATCTGTAGTGCTTGGTGTTCTGTAAGGCAGATCTAGTCTCTAGATAAGTTATCAGCTATCTGCCCTGGTTTCTCAGGGTTTGTAATGAAAGTTCCTTGCGGAAATACAACAAACCCCATAATGTGTTTACTTGCAGTGTTATCAGAGACATCAAAATACCCAGAAACAATGTAACAATAAAACTATCCACATTAAAGTTCCAGAAGACCACTAACTGGAGACAGGGTTTTTTAATGCAGATAAATTGATTGCTACAGATAGACTCATACTTTATCATATTTTTTTTTGATTGAAAATAATTGTTAAAAGTCAAGTTTTAAATTTTTAATAGATCTTTATGACATATTAACCTTACTCTCTAAGCTGTTGTTCTATCACAGTAATGGCATTTTTCACCTTTTATGGATGCGTTTGATTTCTTTTGTTTTTACTTTTGATGGCCCTTTGCTCTAAATGGTAATTAAAACTTGAGTTTCGCTTGATTTTTCATGGTCATGGCACATGTGAACACCTGAAATCTCTAGAATGAGTTTGGATGGTAGCACAGAACTGAACTGGAACATTTTCAGTAGGTTGAAATAAATATCTTTCTGATCTGGTCTTTTAGAAACCTGAATTTAATGACTCCTGTTTGTCTTTGCACTAATGACTTGAACTCTTTTTTCCCAGTTAGACCAGAACTAATTTCCGGGTTTTTAGATTCTTACTTGTACACTTAAATTTCATCTCCAAGTAGTGCAGTTTTTTTCCTGTGCTATTTCTTAGTTTAGAATGTGATGACTTTTACTGTCATATTCCTACCTGTTATATATTTCTTTACAGGTCTCTGTTCTGTTTTTGCTATTTGCATCTTGTTCACTTCTTTTGCTGCTGTTTGTCCTCTCTTAGAGTTTCACACACTGTTCATTTTGGCCATATAGCTATATAAAAGATGGGCTGATTCCTAACAGGGTTAAGAACTTTTGCAAAGAGAGCATAGAAATTTCCATGAAAACTTTTTAGTCATAGATTGTCGGTTATGCTGTGTGCAATGTAAAAAGCTGAAAGCACAATAATTAATTGCAAATGTCAAACTTCTTTTTATAGGACACAATCACATGGACGTGGCAAGGGCCAGGAGCGTAAGTGGTTTATGTTTTATTGCTTTTATCATTGCTTTCCTCGATTAGTTTTTATTTACATGACTTATATGCATATATAGTCACAAGGTTGCTGGTTATTTGATTATTCTTTGGGACTAATTTATCTTTTATCTGTTATCCTCTAATTATGATAATAGTCATTAAGAGGAATCCAGGTGTAAACAATGTACTTCTGCTGCTATGATTCTGTTGGTTTGCAGAATAAATTTTAGGTTTTATTACAATTTTTTTTTTTTTTTTGCCAAGTGCCTGAAGTAAAATAACTTGCTTCTGCTCTACATATTTTGCCTGCAAGTTGATTTGGTATCTTACTGTATTAAATCTGTAGGGCTGTTGTTTGAAATTGGTCTACTCTCACAAAAAGAATCGACCCACTCAAAATATTTGGATATATTATTCCATTATCTTGCTGAAAGATAATTTCAACTTTTTTTTTTTAGACAAAATGTTATTCTAGAGGTTCTTTAGCAAATTCATGTAATGTAAAATATCAAATGAAGCAGTTCTTGCTTGTTTAAAAAAAAATTTTAAGCATTATTTTCATGTTGGGATTTGAGTAGAAATTCCAAAATGTTTAGGTGAAGATGAAAACAACAAATTTTGAACCCTAAGTAAAGGGAAGTTGTCTTCTATGGTTAATGCTTTGTATTGTTTTGAATGTCCAACTTGAGATTCTGTATTTTAATAGTAATGAGGAAACCATGGGGATTAGCCAAGATTCAAGTAATTTGGAGTTTTGTCAATTAGTTTTGCATGTGAGAACCAGGTCTAATTAAGGACATGATCTGGAGACTTGAGGAAATCATTGGTCACTTCCAAAGGTTCCGCTTACAATTAATTTGTCACTTTGGAAGTAGATAGTCCATGGTTGTGTATAACATAAATAGACACTGCAGCATTTGCTGCATAAAGGGATTTCTGTTCTTGTGAGCTACTACCTCTTCCCTTGCATTTGCACTGGAATTCATGTAAAAAACTAACTCAGCCATAGAGGAGAAAGGTGAGTGGCTTACTTCCACCTTGGTATCCTAACTGAGGAGTCAAGAAAAGGAGAAAGAAGGAAGAAAATTGTAGGCGTGTTTCCTCAGATCACTATAATGTCTACAAAACCCTTATTCTGAAGTGTTGACCTCTGCTAAGAAAGTTAAATTAAATTAAAGCTGAATCAGAATCTGCAGCAGCATGTGATGTTATACAAATTGACTGGGACAGTTTAAATTACAGCTTTGCTTAATTAGGATTAATTCCCCAGAGTGACCTAAAATGTATTTGTGATGTCTTAGCAGAAAATAGTATTAAGACTGATACATTTGCTGAGAAAAGGAAGCCTGTAACTTTTCTTAGTGCTAGCCAAAATTTAATCTGGAAATATTTCTGTATCTAGGAGTATTCTGTTTGTTAAAAGGTGCTGTAGCTTCTAAAATGGATTAAAAGCTTGTCACATGCAAACTTAAACACTTTCTTACACGTATTTAAAGTAATGTTTTTCCTACTTTGACAGTATTCAGAGCAGATCAACAGAGTCTACCTTGAAAACAAAGAATAACCATAGTACACAACTTGAATTTTCTCTCCATCAGACTTGAGTTAGGTTCTATCAGTTAGGTTCTATAAGTTTTAAATTTTTATTAAATTCAGGGTTTAATCTTTGAGGGTTATGGAGTTGTCAGAGAGAAAAGTTTGCTTGTAACTTATTGGGGTTTTTTAATGCTCTTGAACAAGGACCTAGAAACCAGACTTTCCTGTTTCTGTCAGGGGCATAAACTTCAAATCACAGGCTCCATTGTTGTTCTTGATCCTTTTCTTTGCTTTAATGTGTTGGAAGCTAAATAGAAAGGAAGGGGGAGGAAATGTTTTGTGGCCCTACATGACTGTCTAACAAAATGAGTGGGATTTTGCTTCTAGGAACTGCACTTTATCTGTGTAAGAGGATTTTGACCAGCCATCCCCTCACAATGATTGACTGCTGTAACTACCTAGATACTGTATAAAAATGTGGCTACTAACACTGCTCCTTAATTTAGGTTTACTAAATCCTTTCCTGGATTTGAAACTTAATGCTTTCTAAGGTCAAGTTGATTCCACTTATCTTGTATCTTAGGCTATTAAAACACACCTACTGCATTTCATTAACAGACTTTGGAAGTATAATGAACTTTGATTCCAAACTGAGGTAATGATAAAATCTCAGTGGTTGCATAATTAATTTTGCCAACTCTTTGCTGAATACAGCATTTTTCTGAAACAGACTTACTCTTCCTTTAACACGTTATGCATATATTACCTTTTACTGTTAGTCTTCCTGTTTTTGACTATTTTTTACGATGCCAATTCAGTGTAAACTACTTTTGTTCCACTTACAGAATGTAATATGTAGAAGTACTTTCAATGACCTTTTCTGTTAATTTTTATCTGCCTATGGTCATACCTACAAGTAGAAATGTTACGTGAAAACTTTGGAATGTAATGTACTAAGGTTTCACTACATATAATTTTTTTTTCCTCCATCCTTCCCTATCTTCTTCCCCTTTTAGGTTTGAAATTCTGTGGCTTACTTTATGTCAATTTCACAATTCTGTGGAAATCGAGGTCAGTAAAAAAACCTCTAGTGTATTCTGAGCAATTGCAGAATACATAATATTGTACTTAATTCTGCAGTAAAAGTTTGCATTCAAATCTTGTGTGTATGTTTGTAAAAACAGGTTAAGATACCACTTATATTTTAGACATATGGCTTCTGTATCTGAAAATATAGTCTAAAAATGGAATAGCAAAATACAGTTTTCCAGTTAGCATAAGACTTTATTTTCTTACTGATTTGAATTGAGTAGATAAATTTCTGGCTCGGTTTAAAGAGTCTTTTGTGAACAAATTTCTTGTCTTTTAATGGCCTGGTTGCTGTTTCAAATAGCGTACCAACTTTGTATGTTAGACATTCAAGCGTGCGAATGCTGACGTACAAACTAAGGACTGTCTTGTAGAGAAAAATTGTAGGTGGTTTCTTGTAGGCCACATAACTTATTTAATGTCTGGCTAATTTTTTTATTAGGCTAAACTGTTCATAATGTGAAATTGGAAAACAAAAAGAAAATCTATCTATATTCTTAACTTTTTTTTGAGGAAAATACTGTAATTTTAAGGCTGAAGACTATTGTAGGGAAAATGTGGAAACAATTAAAGCCTTTCCTTTCAAATTGTTGTCTTTATGCCTTGTACAGAGTAATTACATTTTTGTGGACAATTACGGTATTTGAAAAGTGTTATATGGGATATTCGACAGATGTTCTGCAATTCTTTTGCTTTTTGAATAATGAAGCAGCTATTTAGCTCTGACAGATAGAACTGATGGCAGGGTAAATCAGGAAGAACTATTGCATATTTACATACACTGTGTTACAATAGTAACATATATTGCATGCTAATCACTGTACTTATCATTGCTCTGTGTTTGCTTATTTACCAATCAGTTATTCCCAGAATCAATGAATGTTCAAACTTCCAGCCACTCAATAGTTGTATGTGTTGTAGAAATTTGTGGTTTGTGTTATCAGTTTAGTCGGATAAAAAACAAGTGTGACTTCCAGAATAGTGGCCTGTGTTTTGCAGAAGGGCCAGGGAGTGACTGCCTCACACAGGGCTAAGACAAACCAGCTGGTTAGCAGGATTTTTACCCTTTCTCAGGAACACAGTTTCCTGCCCTAGGCGAGTAAAATGGGTTCTTTCACACAGGAGTGAACACTGCTGAGCTTTCCTGATTTTTGAGGCAGCAGCTGCTAGCAGATGTTGAGTTTCTGTAGCTCTTACAGATCTTGCATAACAAGCTATGATCTTTGGTAGTTCTTGGGAAGAAAAAAGCAAACTAACCAGTGACCTTCTGAAATATTCCATACTAAAGCAGAACTTGGCAGAGGATAGAGGAGCAGACCTGTTTGCAAGGTTGCTCTCAAGTATGAGGCAGAGTACTTGAGAGCTACTTGTTGAATCTGTTTTTATAAGGAAGTGTGGTGAGGACTAGGAATGTAGAGGAAAAATTAGTTGTTCTGTGTTCAAAGTCTCATTTTCCCCCTGGTCTCTGAAGTTTGTTGGTTTATATTCCTGCTCTGTTCCATCAACACAGATACTGGCAAATACCAGCCTTGATACCACAGTTAGTGCTGATGATCCAATAACTCAGGGAGACATACTACAAAACCATTTTGGTGGTTTTTTGATTAAATGATAGCTAGTAAGATTTAACAGCCAGCAATCAGGATCCAAACTTAGCTAAACTGGGCTTCTCTGCATATAATGTGTGTTCTGGCATACCACGTGTGTCATCCAGTATGTGTATTGAGAAGCAAGCATCTATGTAGGTTTTATAATAGATTTCTGTAAATATTAGCCCATCTTCCCATCGTGTACTTAGAACTGGCATGCTGGCAATGTTGTGAAGAAAAAAGGATATATGATCATCTGCACATATGGCTTGTTTTGTCTCATGTCTGGTTGTTTTACTGACCTGTCAGCTTCAGTGTTCATACATCCACGACAGTCTGCAGCAGCTGAGAGTTCTTCTCTTAGTTTTGTTAGTGATGTTGAAATGATTATGCAATTTATGTTGAGTTAGGCACAGACATGTAGAACACCTCTGAAATCACCTCATATTCAAACTTGTCCTGTGTTTGAACAAATGACTTGATAGCCATTTGCAACTCAAATAAATAGAATGGGGTCTGGAAGTTGAAAGAACAGTCTTTCCATCTGTTAACTTCACAGTCTTTGTGGTTTTGTCTATTACGTGAGGCTGGTGTACCTACTAGCAATGTAAACCTGGAAGACAGGAGTCGTATGTTTTCAGCTGCAGTGGTGCATATAGGGAAAACTCCAGCAAAACTCAAAATAAATTCAAGATTTTTCCATTATAGGAAACAGATGAATGTCTAATGGCAGTGTTTGGGTACTGTTGATCATACCATTATGTAATTTTAAAAACACAGCTAGCTTCATGGTTATTGAGAAGTATTTGCTGAAATTATAAAACTTTATATAGATTCCCCAGTTGTTAGTCTCTATTTTAAAGACCAGCGTGAAATCTCTGGATCATAATTCCCATTTTTCACTACCCATAGGTAGTTATAGGTACTATAACTAAGCTTCTTGCACCCTTTTTTTCTAATTCAGAGGCTTTACACAGGATTGTGAGCATTTTGCTCACTTAGTGCATAAATTATCTCTTTGTTCTGCACTGCTAAGAGAGTTGTCTGTCTGGTACTGAGTAGGAGTGGTGATCAGAGTGATCCCTTCTCATTCCTCCCATCTCAGAAGTTAGTTACTTGGCAGAATGAAATGTTTTGAAGGTTTTTATAGGTGAGACTGGCCATGATCTTGAGGCTTATGTAATTTTTCAATGGACACTTAAAAACAGCTTAAAGCACTGGAAGATCTTTTAATGTAAGCCATGCCATTCTCAAAGCTGCCCTTTCTGTTGCAGGTCTCCAGCAGTTCTGGTTTAATTTTACACTTTCCAACATCAACTGTTCTGTGGTTCTCTGGTCATCTGTATTCATTTAGATTTTTTCTTTCAATGGAGTGTTAATGGCTGATGTCCAATTTGAAGGGAAAAACTTTCAAAACATCCAACAACAGAAAATAAAAACACTTTTCATGTGTTTGCTAGGCAGTCATACATGATTTCAAAATGTGCAGGGGGAACAGTAAATACCTGATGTCCTTAAAATTTGGATTCTTAATATTTAAGCTATAGAACAATATTCCTTTAGCATGTGCTTTTTTGGTTAACTGGAAAGAGCTGAACAATACATAATGTAAGAGAAAGGTTTATGCAAGAAAACGCTGCTGCTTCTAAATTATTTAAAAATTCCTAGTCTTACTTAGGAGAGGAAGCTAAAACTCTGCTTGGGTTCCATGAGGTAAGAAATGAGCAGAGTCAATGTTATATGAACTTCTAGAAGTATGACATTTACTTAAGCATTTAAGAGTTTAATTTTTAATATTTTCAGTAGTCTTAATATAATTTTGTGAGTAACAACGAACTGTATACAATTTTCACCATAGTGCTGTAAGAGATTGTTTAAAATGTTAAATATTTTTGGTATAATTCAGTTCTCTGTATGCAGTTTCTACCCGTGTATATTCCTTCAGAAGAAGAAAGAAAAAATCCAGTGTTATATGCCAATAACGTCAGACGTGTAATGGCAGAGTAAGTATGTTGTAATACTGAATAAAAATAGATGTGTGATTTTAAGTTCAGAGTGAAGAAAATATCACGAAATCAAGTTGGTGTGGTTGTCTGCCTACCAAGAACCTTGTAATCTGCAGGAGTGTCTGCAAGACCTTTTACATAGCAGTTGCCTTCCCCTCTGAGGAGGCCAGGGAGCCACAAATACAGCAAGAACTGTAGGAGTTGATGGGTTTGGGATATTTATTCTTGGTTTGTTGTTTTTGGGTTTTTTTTAACATGCCTTCATATAACAAGCCAGTTCTGCTTGCTCCAGTGGGTATTTAGTCTTTTGGGGAAAGGGTATGGTTGAATCTTAGGAAAGATAATGTAACTGAATTTTGTGCTATTGGGGTTGCATTTTAAGCTGTGACTGTTTTAATGAGGCTAAGAATACTTTCATGTATTCATTGTTAGCCTGTGGCTATTTCAAATAGTGACATGCAGGAAAGCCACTTTCACTGGAAATAGAGGACTGATACAATGCAGATTAATTGAAGTTAATGTGATGACACTTAAAACACTTCTCTATAGGGTATAATAAAGGCAACATCTAATACTTTCACTCCTTTGTTGCATTTTTTATTAGCGTCTTTTCCATTCATTTTTTGTCCTTTCATCTAATCTTCCATTAGTCAGTAGATAACTCTTTTCCATTATAGCAAACCCTCAGGCCTGTGATCACTAATAAGTCTTGAGATGTTTATGAATCTTCCTAATCTTGATTTTGAAAGAACTTGTGAAATCTTAATTTCCTTTGTGTGACTTCTCTTCCGTTTCCAAGTTTCCGATTTAAGCCAAAGGCCAGTCTGTAGGTAGTGACGGAGAACTCTTCTACGGATGAACCCAGGTCTGTGAGTTTCCTTAAGGATGTTGGGATGATAATATAACAATAGATCCATTGTACAATAGGACATTTCTCACAAGAGTAAAGAACAAAAGAACCTGTTTGAATTATCCTGTCTTAGAGTCAAATCTTTGAGGCACTGGCCTCAAAGACTTTGTTGTTAATTAAAGACAATGTCCTGGCAGGTGTTGTCCTCAGACTTTGTGTAGAAGACCAGGTTACTAAACCTTTATTCTGAACTCTGCTCCAATCAGATAACAGGGATTGTGTGCTATAAAGAGAAATTTTGGAAGCCTACAAAAGTTTACAACAACTGGCATGTCACAAGCTGTCCCTTCTAAGTGCACTTAGGAGGAAAGACATGATTTTGTTTCTCCCTCCCACCCCTGGAGAATTAGGCATTTGGGGTAACAGAAGAGGGAAGCAGATCTAAAGGGAAGACTGTCAGAATGAGATGTCAGAAAAGATTTTCTTTTGGATGAAGCAGGGGCTGTAGATGCTGTGTTGATGTGAATGGGAAAATAAATGTATTTGGGTATCAAAGTTTTGAAGTTAAAATGCAGATGGGAATGAAACAGAATGTTGGTGCCTGGATACCATGGATAACTCTAGCCCATTTAACACCAACATAGTTAAAAATTATTTACTTCTGACCACTTCCAGATGCCACCTTCTTGTGGCAGTTCTCCAGACTTTCCCAGTTTATTCATGCAGCTTTTGTTATAAGAGATTCCAGCTCAAATGCTGTCAGACTTTTCTGGAGCTGGAGCTGTTGCAACTCAAGTACCTCAGGTGCTGTTTGGTGCTAGCATTGCACTCTGCATTGCTGGATAAAGGACAATATTACTGCTTCATCTAGATTTCCCTTGCTTTTCTTGAGGATTGATTCAGTGGTGATGTTGCATATGGTTGTCAAGAGGTCATTTCAGGATCTATTTAGATGTCTGCTTACCCCTCCTCCCCATCATGTTTCTCTGGCGGAAAAGTGTAATCCTGCTGGATATTTTATAGCATCAAAGGTGGCAGTTCCAGGGAATAATGTATTCTTGAGTCTAGAACCAGTGTTGTGCAAACCTTGTGTCTTGCTCCTGGTTTCAAGGGGAATTAATAGAAGTTGCTGAGTGCAGCAATAGATACAGTTTCCACTCCTGAAATTGTTTGCCTTCACAGTAATCTTGATTTGTGAACGTCTTCTATTTAGCATTGAACAAAGAATTTGACAGGATGTCTGTATCATATGCTGCTTCTGCTTGTTGACTCTGTGAAGAATTTTTGGTTTACCCATATTTGACTAGCTTTGCTGTGGGTAGCCACAGATGTGAATGATGGTGGTCTCTAGATACTCCATTTGTATCTATAAGTGATCACAAACTATTTCATGAAGGAGATGCTGTCATTCACAGAGGTTTGCTTCTTTAAGACACTAGTTTCTTGCACATTGGATGAATTCACTTACCCAAAAAGTGAAATCCAAAGTGTGCATGTGTTACCAGAACTGGAATTACTCATACAGGATAGCCACTGCTGCCAAACATGCTTGCCATCCTTTGGTCATTTTCTGAATTTGCAGAAAAGGTATGTGCAGAATAGATTAATCTGCTGTTTAAAAATATGGTCCCTACTTATCGCTTAACAATGTTTCACATTTGATTTTCTCATAAAACCTATTTTGAGTGAGTCTGCCTTGTTTGGTCTTCCTGGCCTTGTTCTGACTACTACTCAGTTTAGTCCATGCCCATCTCACCCACAACATGCTGTCAGGAACTGTGTTTAGAGTCACTTTCAAATCACTGAAAACGTTGAGTGCTTTTAAATACGGCAGCAGTCCAGGCCGGTTCTCTTTAAAATCAATAAATAAAACGTGGTGCTGCCATGACTGAGCTTTAGTTCACTTCATGCATTCTTTAATGCTCTTAAGTTCTGAAACCACCCTGCTAGTAAGTCGTGCCATGTAGATAAATGTTATATTAGCTTACTTTTGTACTACTTAAGCAAAATCATCATTTTGGTTTTCACGTCCATAAGCTATTATCATATGTTGATGGTAGTCAACATGGGTTGTTTTGGTCTTTTAGTTTACTGAGTTCCACAGTTTCTTCTGTATATTTTCTACTTGAGTGTCAAACTTTCTGGCCTATGTTGCTTTTTGGGTTTTTTTTAAATCTTTGAATTAATAAGTAATAATTTACTGGAGCTATGGAAATGTTGTAAAATTGTCAGCCACTTGAGACTTCAATCCCAGCTTTTCCAGAAATATTAGGAACAAATCACTTGACCTTGCCATCACAAGTATTTATTTCTAAAATTTCTCAGTGATAGAGGAAATATCTCTAGTATCTTAGAACAGTGGGAAATACTTACTTTTATTCTTAAGATATGTCATCTTAATTTTTTCCCAATGTAAAGTATTGCACATGGCAGATTTTTTTTTTGCCTAATGGCAGTTTTACTATCCTTAGCTAGTAGTTAATTATGTTATTTTTTAAATAATTTTTATGCTTTAAGAAGTCTGACATTTCTTAGCTGCATCAGTTGCAGCTCATTATCTGTTTTTACCTTTCTGTGTTGTTTTAATTCATAGTTAATCATAATAATCATAATTCCTAACTTACTGATAGCTGTTTAAAGAGTGTTTGTTTTGTGGTTTGTTTGGAGTATTTTCCCCTTAAGAAATATGTTAGTTGCCTCTTCGTTGTGGGGTTGTGGCCTTTTGCTACTGTTCTCAAATGCCTAATTTTCATTAGCAACTTTATTCTGAAAGACATATCATAGTTGTAGTCAAAGTACTGTTTAAGGTATAGAAATTCAGTTTGAAGGGAAATGTAGGTAACTTCTGCTCCCACTTCGGGAGGGAAAAAAAAGTTTGTTACCCTGCTATTCATTAGGACTCAAATACGTTTGAAAGAAGTATGTCTGTAACTTAGCTGTTAGTTAGTTGCAAAAATTCATTTTGTACATAGATAAGCCAATGGTATTGCAGGCAGCTGATGGTGAAAATCTGTGCTGCAGGCGCTTTGTGCAAGTCTAAAGTAAACTCACCTGTAATTACAGATGTAAGCTGATTAGCTGATGGTACAGAAACCCATAGGTCACTTATTAACATCCAAACACAGTTTGTTTTCCTTTAGTTTTAGTTTCTCTTAGAGACTATCTTCAAAATAGGGAAGAATATGGTTAGGTAGTACAATTTGGGAAGAAATGGAAGACAAAATATTGCAAATTTGTTAATTTTTTTTGCATGTGGCAGATGTTGAGATGGAAACTTGATGGAAACCCGACACTTTTGCCCCTTTGTTTTTCAAAACTGTAAGCGCCTCAGAACTAGAGTTCTGTCAGTGCTCCTGATTTGAGCATTTGGTTTTCCTAGATCTTTCTAGTGTTAAACTCAGCATTACAACAATGTGTGTAGCATTGTCCAGGAGTTCTGAAGTTTCTGTTTTGGAGAGCCCAGAAAGGCAGACTCCTGTAGAAATAGCAAAATGTCATAGTCCAGTTTGCATTTATCTAATAATTTTGTTTTTCCTCCTTACTTACAGAAACATTTAAAGACATGTTTTTATATTTGCAGTAGATGCTGAAATTGATTAAGTGCAGTGTGTTAGACATGGAACTTGAAACATCTGTCTTCCTCATGTTTTCTCTATCAAGTGCTTGCCAGGATCACTTTCCCTGTGTTGGATCATGTCTTACAGTTAAAACAGTGACTTATCAGCTTGACATACGAGCATTACATTTTGCTTTTGAGAAATGAATACTTTTATCCAGCATGCTGGTGAAGGCAAAAAATGTTACACTAGTCTTCTGCATCCATCTTCTCTTTTCTCATCTTCTACACAGTCAAAATCAGGGTTTGTTTCTTTTCTTGCAGTGTCTGACAGCATCAGGATGTGATCTTTGCCAATATATGTGATAGACTAATGCTAGTGGCTGGAGTGTGAGTTTACAGTAGCTTACTGATCTGTCTCATGGCTATTTCTTGTATTCAGTGGCCTTCTGAATCTAACTTCGGAAAAACTGCTGTGCTCTATGCCGTTGCTGTCTGAAGTTCCATGTGTGATTCTGCAGAGGTACTGGTTGAGTGCTCAACATTCAACTTTGAAATCCAAACTGGTTTTTTGGTATTTTTGTACCATCAAAGGCATGAGCATCACTATGAGTGGAATTACTGTAGTGCTGGAGTTAACGAGCGTCCATTTGAAGCATCCACAGTGAAGGATCTAGAGAGAAACCATGTGGGAAGTGGCAACAACCCCAGTGGAGCTGGGGTTGTTTGGGTTGGAGAGAAGGAGGCTCAGGGGGACCTTATTGCTCTCTACAACTGCCTAAAAGGAGGTTGTTCTAAGCTGTGGGTTGGCCTCTTCTCTGACACAACCAGTGATAGGATGAGAGGAAATGGCCCCAAGCTGCTCCATGGGAGGTTCAGGTTGAACATCAGGAAGAATTTCATCAGGGAAGGTGTTGTTAAATATTGGAATGGGCTGCCCGGGGAGATGGTCAGGAAACGGCTGGACATGGTGGCACCGTGGTCTAGTTGAAAATAGAGTGATCAGTCAAAGGTTGGACTTGATGATCTCATAGGTCTTTTCCCACCTAAAACGTTCTGTGCATTGTTTGGTACTCAGGCTGTATACAAACATGGAGGTGAGAAATACATTGTGTGCTCTGTTCATTTCTGTGAATACTGTGAGTGTGGTAGGTGGAGAACATAGTCACAGAACAGGGTTAACTGTGCAGCTTCTTGCTACATTTATTTTCTCAAGGAAGAAATAAATTTTTTAATGTTAAGTAATACTTTGCAACAGTCTGGTTTGAACTGGTTTTTGAATGCTGAAAACACAAGGAGAACCTCCTTTGTTTTAAGATTTGTGATGGGCAAGTCTACAAGACCAACAATTCCAGGACCCATTTTCAAACAACACTAGGAAGAAATACAGCTGTTGGCAGCTTCTTTTTCTCTCTAAAATGTAAACTATTATGCGATAATAGATTCCTGATGCGAACTTCAGACTCATGACTGGACCTTCTTTTGCTTGGAGAATGTCACAAAGTAGTAGTCTGAGGAGAGAAAAGGGACTATCTACTCTGGCCTTCCAAAACTAAATAGTTGACGGTTCTTCAGCTTGGGAAAGGATGGGGAAAAAAAAGTGGAGGGTTGTTGTGAACGTCAGCAAAATCATGAGTGTTCTGGAAAAGCGCAGTGAGGGAAGTCTTACTTTTCATAGCCGAAGAGATGGAAACCACTCAATGGTAGATCAGCTGAAAGTAGATGGAGTAAGTCTTTAAAACATGCAAAATTGTGGCATTCATTACAAGATAGATAAAATTACTTCATCCGAGCTGAGGTATACTGTAAAAAAACCTGTGGTAAATTAGTGATTCTAAGACATAGTGGTACAAAAGCTCTCTGGTTCAGGAAGTTCCACCTGTACAGATGACTACTAATAAGTGCAGTTATTTTTCCCCTGTATTTTGTATGTCTTTTTGCTGAACATCTGATAATGAAGAAAAATACCAAATTAGATAGAGTTCTAATGTTTTCAGCACGCTGTGAAGATTATAGTTGATTTAAAGGGTTTTTTTTGAGCAGCCTCTGGAATATTCTCTTGATTAGTTCATAGTTCTGCTTATTAACAGTGTAAAACATTTTGAAAATGTTTTTGTTGAAATGTAGATTCAGAATGTCACAATATTGCCTGTACTATTTTCTCTCACTTTGTATAATATTCCAGCAGTCACATTCTGTTTTATGTTTGGCATTTTGCTGCATAGTGGATTGGTATGCAGAAAATGAGGAAGTTAATAATTCATTTTATATTATGACTGCGCAGTTGTTAGATACAGGGAGCTGTTTGGCGTAAGAGATCGGGATAGAACAAGTACAACTGTTGTGTTTAACAGATTGGGTTTGCAGGAAAGCTTTTCGGTTTTTTGTTTCACTGGGGTTTATTCTTTTTAATTTTATTCTTTATAAAAAGTTTATTCTTTTTAAGTGACCTGCTGACTTTGAAATTTTATGTAGTGTTATATCATGACAGGTAAAAATAGCCAGCATCTCAGGGAGGGCAGGGAAGGAAAAAGTCTCAAGGTATGTCAAGCCAGACATTCATGTCAGGCCATATAAATCTGCTGAACTTTTTAAAAGGCTAGGCTCACATTAACTGACTGTGAAAGCAGAGGTAGTTTGAAGAAAAGAAGGGGGGGAAAAACGCTCTCAAATGAAGATACGGGAAAAGTTTTTATTTTTAGTTTATTAAAAATATGGGGTTGTACTTGTGATTTGCATCTCAAATTGAAATTACCTTTTTTCTTTTTTTTTTTCCAGTTGAAGTAGAAAAAGATTGCCCTGGAGGATAAGTTAGAATAGTTTGATAACTGGTTGAAAATCCTGTGAGTTGCAGTTGTACCGAGGCCTTACAGTGAACTGTAATATGCCAGGCTTTATTCTAAGAAACTAAAAAATTCACAAGTCTTAGCATAAATAATGAACTTTATATGTTCCCCAACTTCAGTTTCTTCAACATTCTGAGCTGAAATCAAGGTCCTTTAAGCTGCTAGCCCTATACAGGTTGTGATATGTCTTCTGAACTCAAGAGCCCCTTGAACTCTATCTGGCCTTTGTTGATTCTATGATTGAACTTTGCTTTGAGCAAAAGTGTTTCTTTCCTTCCTCACTTCTGATCTTTGTTATTGTGAAAGTCTGGAAGTACATGTACCCTGTTTAAGTTCATTTGAGTTTTTTGTGTGGTTTTTTTTTGGTGTGTTTTTTTTGTTTGGGGTTTTTTTGTTTTTTTTTTTTAATCCAGTAGCTGGAAAATTGCAACAGGTGAACAAGAGAAGCTGCTTTTGTCTTTCTAAATCCCATTTTGTGTATGTGTTGGCATTGAACATACATGCAAGTATTAATTGCAGTGGGGATTTTCCTGTACTAATAGCAATGTTAAGTCTGGCCCAACTACCACCCCTTTTATTAGGGGTGCACAATGCTATAAAAAGAGGCAGGTTGTGTTTTCCCCTTGTGGTTTGGCTGAGTCTGAAATGACCCCTGCTTTTGGTTGGAATTTGTTTTGTACCTTGAGTTTGGTTTTGATTTTTTGTTGATTGTTTGTTTTGGGGTTTTTTTTAATTCCTCTCTGGCTAGGCTGCTTCAACATATTCAGGGACCATTATTTAGCAGTTATTTAAATCTGGCATTGGTGCTGGGCTGGCAGTCAGTCAGGCTTCAACTCTCCCCCCAGGTTGAGTGCCCTAATCTTTCCTATTCAACTTTCTTTTGATGAGTTGGAAACACATCTTGCTTTTGGTTTTAACAGGCTGTTGTTTCTTGCTTTGGCTTGTCACCTTACGGTTATGTTTTAACTTGTCCATCTTCTCTGTTTCCCTTGAGAGAACGCTTGGGTTTCTTTTGTTTCTTTAAAGTCTCTTTATTCTAATTGCCACCTTTAATCAGTTTCAATGACCCTAATTTTTTTTTTTGTCCTTTCGGAATCTTATTTAAGTGTCTTACCACTTCTCCTGACTCCCTAATATGTCCAACAGAGGAACACTTTACTCTTCCAGTTTCTTTTTTTAACTTATTTTTAACAAGCTTCCGTTTTTGCTTGTAGTTCCCTGTGCTTCAGCTGATCGCCTCTAAGTTCCTATATTTCTGTTACATGCTATACCTAGTGTGGCCTGGAGAACTGATGAATTTTGGTGTAATGTACTTGGCTGGGCAAGATCTTTGTTTATTGCCCCATTCTTTTCTGGAACTGCTCTGCGTACTTCTGCCTGTAGCATGTGCTTGCTGGAGACAGTTGACATGGAAGTCTTTAGGGCTGATCAAGTGCACAGATGGTACAAAAGAGGGGAATAGGAAGTTAACTGGCAGGATAGACTCTTCTTCTTTCATCCACTCCTCTTTCTTCTTTTGAGGAAAATTGATTTTGTATTGTAAAATAACGGTGATTTCATCTTGTATAATTCAACGCTATATCGAGTACTATAAAACAGAAGCCTTGACATGCTTGCAATGCCTGATCTCTAAGTCAGGTTGAACTTGGAAATGGATTTAAATCCCCCCAGCATGGAGGAGTTCTTTGTCTGTATTTTGCACACTTGTGGCTGTATTAATCGTAAGTCTATGGGATGAGGTAAGGTATCACAAGAATCTTGTCCATTCCATTAATGTGGTTTACAAATACTGCTAGGATACTTCATAGGAGGAGTGGATTGATGAAACAAGAACAGATGAAGCAGAGAAAACTTTGGAGGGACTGGTTTTAATTGCCTAGATCACCAGTATGAGGCAATCTAATCTTTAACACTCTGCTTTTAAGATCACTCTTCTATGTACCTGAATCATTTAGTTTACTTGGCTTTGTCCTTTTGCTCCTTTCTCTTCGTTGTTTTTTCTTAAGAAGGGGGAGGCTATTCAGCAAAGATCACCACCTTTTATGTCCTTGTTTTGTGCATAAATAGCTTATAAATAATATCTATTTTTTTTACTATATTTGGTACTTTTGAGCTTGAACATTTATTAGTGCAGTGTTCTTCCTGATTGTTTGATTTTCTCAGCTTTAAAGAAAAGAGAAACCCTGATCAGTACCTTTAAGGTTTAGTGCATGTCCTGTATATCAGAATTCCTGAAGGTTGATAATTAAGTGGACAGAACATAACTGGTTTATACTATTTACCTTGGTGTTCAAAGGCCCTGGAATGAGGTTCTGAGGAAGAGACTGTTTGACAGAAATTTTTTGTTGCATGAGAGGTAACTGCCATTACAGATCAAACTACTTATAAGAAAGCACGGAATTGAATGCAGAGTTTTCATCAAAGCTAAAATCAGTGTGGCGGGCCTCAGGGTTTTGGCTCAATCTTGCCATTAGTGTATGTTAACTTCATGTATGAAAAAGGTGGTTAGCAGTAAGGTAGACAAACGGTAGATGAAAAAAATAAAGCTAAGTCAATACAAATATTTTGTGAAGATTTCATCAAACTAGAAAAGTCTGCATAAAGGAGATTATTCTCCTTACTACTTTAAGTAAGATCAAGTATAATAGAAGACATGGCAGATGAGTAGCTTATATGGAGCAGTGTTGGCTTTCTAAATTGCATCTTATGTTTGTACACTGAATTTTTAAAGGCCTCTTTCACGCCAAAGTGTCTTTCTCTCAACTTTGCCACAGCAAATACAGGGCAGCTACAATATTAGGATTTCCATCTATTATCTTTACGTGCCATAACTACTACAAGACCATCAAGTTAGAAGTAAAGCAAAAACCAATACTGAATTTTTTGGTGTATAAACGCTTGGGAGTATTTTTTTTTTCTACCTTTCTTATGTCATACATTTAAAAATCACTTACTTGCTTTTATATGTTATGTTCTACCTGTTCTTTGTAGAGAAATGTTGCCTTTTGTATAATATTAATATTAGCTACAGGTAATAGCTGCTCTGCTCAGATGATTGCACCAACACATTAATAAATCAAGAACAATAAAATATTGGACACAATTGTTAATACATTTGTGTTCTAGAGTAAAAATTTTGAAACCTTAGTTTTTCACTTATATGAAATTTATATGTCTATGAAAGTCTATGCACTGCCTAGTTTTTGCCTTTTGTTCTTGCATATTTTCATGAACTCAGTCCAAGTAGATGTTCTGCAATGGATTGAGTACCATATTTTTTTCTCTATGTGAACTTTTATGAGCTCTTTATAGTTTTTCAGAATAGAGACCGTAATTGTTACAGGATTTCTTGCTGTGAAACAGTGATTATTCTGTTTTCTTAGATTGTCTTGTTTACAGTGTTTCTTTGGTTTATTCAAGGGCATTGGGAGTTTCAGTGACAGACTACACATTTGAAGACTGTCAGCTGGCTTTGGCTGAAGGACAACTTCGTCTACCTTCAGATACATGTCTTTTAGAATTTGCAAAGCTTGTGAGAAGCCTTGGGTGAGCATATACAATATTTATATGTAAGGTGCATCTTTATTATATATCTATATTTATATAGTTTTCCTGTCACGTAACAATAGTGCTTTTATAAACAAATGTGGAATGTTGTCATCATACAGTCACAGAGAAACACCAGTATAAAATTAAACCAGTACTGTACTTCACTTGCAAGCAGCACCCCTGAATCCTAATGAGTAGAGTAGGTTGTAAAGTTCTTATTGTCTGTCTGACAAGTGAGTAGAGTGAGTCTGAAGCATTCATTCCTGAGCTGGGAGACACTTTCTGAAGAGGATCAGGAATACTGGGGCATTCCCTATATTTTATACAGTTAAGAGTCAATTGCCTTTTCCTGTGACATCTGTGAAGGGAAAACAAGTGCTGCCAATAGCCATCTTGTGACTGAATTAACCTTGTAGTAGTGAGGACAGAGGGGTCACCCTTTCCCAAGAAGGACAAGGTGGTGGTTGATCTTCTGAGCAGGTCACTGCCAGATGGACTTTCTAATGCAGCTGTAGGTCAGTGCATGCAGCGTGGATCCTCTCCTCTTTCTTCCCATAGCACCATTTCCTGTTGGCCTTACCTTTCAAAACAGCTTCAGCAAACCTGAAAAATTTACATAAACCAAATAGTAGAACTTGCTGCTGTTTTCCAATTTTTCTTCTGCTTCTCCAGTGATCCTATTTAGCAACCATGAACTAAATATACAGCCTCATCCTATTAACTCTCACTACACAAAGACCCTTTTTCATTTTCTTGTCTCATCACCTGAAAGTACAGAGCATAGTTTAATGTTTCTGTTGTGTATTTTATTTTCTTTCACTAATTTTTCCTTCAGCTTGTGTACATAAATGAAAATAAAGAAGAGTGAACTCTGTTGGAGAATAAGGAATGTAGGACAGCACACATCGTGAATTCAGATGACAAGCATATATTAATCTATTGTCAGGACCTCCATCTGAAAAGTATTCCATTAGGATAGGAGAGACTTCTAAGGGAAAAGAAAGATTCTGACTTTGTTTCAAAGGCTCTGAATTTACAGTACTAAGGAAGAAAAGCAAGTGAAACAAAACAAACCAACCACCCACGTCTCTTATTATGCAGTTGATAATCCCGGGATTCAGTTTAATCCTCTTGTTAAGTTGTCTGGCTTCTGTCTGCTCAGTTTAAAGCTGTTCTTTCAAATTATGCTTCTCTAGGGTTTTGTTTCGGCCTCTGAAACAGTTACATGCATTTGCGAGTGAGGTCCACTGCAGCCCAGAAGTTCTCTCTGGTTTGAGTGATTAATCTTCGATGAAATATAATCCTCTCTGAATTTGGGCATGTGCCAATAAGAAGGGTATTTTGATGGTATTTTTCTGGCACAATTGGATGAAGATTGTAATATGACTTCATCTCTAATGCGTGTTTGATAATAATGTAGTCATTTTGCTGTTTATTCAAAGGTTTTGAGGCCAGGGAGGCATTAAGATCATCCACTTGCATCCCTAAATAACTGGAACAGTAAATTTTATCCAATGGGTTTTTCATCCAGTCTTATACTTTTTTTTTGAGCAATGACGTACCTTTGAGATAACATCCGGTTTTAAAAGATTTCTATAGTAGGACAAATTCTGAGTTCTTTTTGGTTTAGATTTTTTTATATCAAATTACACCTCAGTTTGCTACACTGAAAAGTTATTTCTGTGCACATTACGTGTCTACAGGATTCATTAACACTGTCTGTAAAATTTGCTCAGTCTGTGTTCAGCTGGATGGGATCCAGTCCAGAATCCATGCAGGCACAGCAGTGAGTTCTCATGCTTCATCTAAGGAAGAGCTCGGGCTCTGTTAACAGAGCTGTACAACTGGCTCATACCAAACTCCGTGATAAAATGACTGCTTTATCAATGAGATCAATTGGTCATAGACTTATCTTCTCAAATTGTGCATTCATTACTCCTCAAGCAGTCGTGTTTCTCTTCAATCTGATAATTTATGTCTGACCAACAAGCTGATTGCTAAGCTATATGCAGTCGATGTTGTTGCTTTCATACCTTTTTTTCATACTTTGCAAATCCTCTGCTTCGTTTGATGATTTATTCTGTAATTAATGACTCCATTGTTTAAAGTAAATCTCTGTTTTTACGTAAACTGGATCTAAGTCTAGTCTCTGTCTTTTTATGAGATACTTCTTAGGAGCTGCTTTAGGGTAGTTGCCTGCAAGGAGATGCTTGGGTTCTGATTTGAATTGATTTGCTCCTATTGTTTCAAGCTTCTGTAGTTCTAATTCCCAATATTACCTCATCAAGTTGACTATGAGGATCCTTTTAGGCAATGCAGCTGTAGTCTACCAAGATCTGCAAGAGCCTCATAGGCTGGTGATGGTCTTTTCTTGCTCAACAGCTTTACCATCCAGACTACAATGCAGACTTCTGCTCTCTGTGTGTGCCTGAAATCGTGGTCCAGACTGTAGGTAGAACTTTGCATCCTCAAAGTAATAACCCTCACAGCTAACTACCAGTGCTGTGACTTCAGAGTGCCCAGAGGTTATCTATAACAAGGGGAAAAACCTCTGGAGAATGTTTGCCATCTGCATTTATGATAAAAGCAATACTCTCCACTACAGGAGGTAATCATGGATCAGGCATGGCAGCAAATACCAACCATGGTAGCCCCTGCTTTTGTGGATCAAGGCAGGGTGTGCAAAGAGTATTCAAGGTCAGTTCTGCAATTTTTCAGTATACTTGCTCCATTATGGCAAGAAGTTGCACAGAAGTACATCAGCAAACATAGAACTGAATGTATTGTGCTTTTCTGGCTTAGGGCATGTTTGTCTGTGCTTGCAGTTTACAGTAGCTAGCTACAAGATCCAGCTGTTCTTCCAGCTCTCTGAGACACTAGAAGGTTTTTGGCAGGTTCCCAGCGTGCTAGAAGTGAGCTTGTTTTCAAATAGTCAAATATAGCTAAAACTAGCTTACTTGCTAAAAATAGTGATAATTATGCTGTAAAATATTCTACCTTCGGGGATCTGTTTTTTCTTGTGAAGTCTGCTGTGAAGAATTTAATGTTCAGAGCTGTTAATCTTGAAAAATGTCCTTTCCATCTTAATGGACTCAGGAATACTTCTTGTTCTCTTTAGTGTGCACTGACCTAAAAAATGAAGCAAAACACCACAATAGCAAATAATTTTATATATCATAAAGCCTATATCCTGCATGGAAACCATAAAGCCAACAAGCATGATTTCATGTGGGAATACATTTGCTGTTGGCTTTCTAGAATTTATGGCCTCCATTGGGATAAAAGTAACAATTGTAAAGGAATTGGGACATTCAAACCTTTTCACATTGGTTCAGAACTTATTATGAGATTTGCACCTGGCTTCAGAAGACTTCAGTTTAGCAGCTTATGGTCATCAACATATTAATTACTTTCTGATTTTGAAGGGCTAGAGGGAAGTGAGCCCACCTTGGATTACCAGAAGCACAATGCAGTCACACTCAAGTTGAAGCAGTTTGCCTCACTGATCCCCATACTGCTTTTTAGATTGCCTCATATCTCTTTCTGTATTTACAAAACACAAACCACAAGATGTCTGTAAGATTCGTGGTGAGCCGTGTTACTTCCCATACAAGGTTTTGCCTTCAAGCTTCTTTAGCTTTTCAGACTTAATTACTGGTGAAGATCTTGCGAGTCTTGAGTGCTGCTCACCAAATGAGTGCTCCCTCAGTTCTAGAAGGTGAATTTTGAGACAATTCATTGCAAACAAAATCTCTCTGCTTTAGAGACAGACATTACACTACGTATTCTGCGTCAGTGGGGGCTTATCTCAAGGGAGGATTTAGATGCCAGCTGTCCTCATGCTACAGTTAAAATCCATTTCAGCTACCACTCTGGGATGTATTATCAGTGGACACCTCTTGCATGTAATCCTGCATGTGAGAAGCTGAGTTCTGTGTGTGTCTCAAATCCTCTATGGATGGTTTTAGGTTTTGTTCCTTCTACTTTTCTACTTGATCATGGAAAATGAATGTTTGCAGAGGGGTGTCTCACTCTTTTATATTGTCTAGGACTAAATCTTAAGATAGGTGCTTTAATGCTAAGATGGAGAACTTGTGAATGTTCTATAGGAGCCATGGGTTTCTGAAAAAATTCTTGCATGTTCAAGTCTTATAATTCAGAAATACAGGTCTTAGCATTGTTTAGTTAGTACACCTTGGTAAGTCAGTATTGGTCATGACAGACAACGCAAGAGTTGTATTTTTACTTAAAAGTCGTGATGTTTAGGAAGGGTCACTACAGCAAGCAATCAAGTTCTGGAGCTGATATATCAGATAATCTTCCTAGCAGAAATGCTCTTATCTTTTTTCAGAAGCTCCTCAGAATGCTGATATTAAGCATTTTATTCATTCTTGTTACTGAGAGGAAGCTGCTGAGGAGTCCCAGCTGCAGTCTGGGAACAGTTCTGGTCTAAGCTTCTGAGTTATGTGAATAACTGCTTTTCCTTGTCTGCAGCAGCAAACAGCAAAAGAGGCAACTGCAGAAGGACACTGTAGGAGACTTTACTGGCAGTTTTTGCCTTCAGAGTGGAACGTTTGGATGCCTAAGTTACCCTCAATCAGTTCAGAGGAGACCTGATCAAGATTTGCTTGACGTTATTACAGGGAAAAGTTACTTCTCCTTGCATCATACCTGCAGCACTATTTATTTTATTCATAGTAAGATTATTTGGTAGGGTTTCTTTGTTTGGTTTTTATGTTTGTTTTCTTTTGCAAAGCCAAAACTGGAAGCTTGACTTAGGAAGAAAAACTAACCAACAACTCCACAGTAGATATCTGCATAAGTATAAAGCTGTTCATTGGCCAGTCAAAGTATGGTTTTGTAATGGGCAGGACTGAGGAAATTCTGTAGCTGTATGAACTGCTAGAATTTTTTTGGGTTACCTCATAGTGGTGTCCAACTCAAGACTGAATGTGAAAAATGAGGACTGACAAACAGGGTTAACAGTATAATCACTATTATGTAATCCCTGGGTTTATGCATCATGTCCTTCCTGTTCAGTGACATTAGTAAATTTGGAAATGTAATTTGTTTGTGTTACTGTCCTACAATACAGCCATATTCGGGTGACTAAATTCTACCTAGTTCTCCATGCTTGGAATTTATTAGTTAGTTCTAGACTGTGTTT
The DNA here is from genome assembly GCA_013397915.1 of Daphoenositta chrysoptera. Lineage (NCBI taxonomy): Eukaryota > Metazoa > Chordata > Aves > Passeriformes > Daphoenositta > Daphoenositta chrysoptera. The sequence goes on from VZRO01006629.1 coordinate 882,539, forward strand.
CTTCCTGTTGAGCTGCTTACACATATGACTTATAATCAAGGTAGACTAAAGGACATGAGTTTGTCCAGGGTTCTTAAGCCCTTGCAGTAATTCCTAAAACAGTTTGAGAACTATTGGGAGCTTTAAAATTACAGAAATACATTATCTTATAATAAAGTTGTGTAACAATTCTTAGTCCAGACTTTGTATCATCCGTTGTTTCATTTGATATTTTGAAATATGTATTGTTAAAATTGGTTTTATTTTTAAAATGTGCAAAAATAATATGCTTTAAAGGCTGAAGCCAGAAACACTTGAAGATGATCTTGATAAATATGCTGCAAGTGCCATGAAAATGAAGAAAGAAAAAGTTGATCTCAAAGAATTTTCAGCCTACTTGGAATTTCCAGTTTCTCAGACATTAGAAAGTATGTTTGCACTTTTTGATGAGGTAAGAAGCAACATTAAATTTACAAATTTTACTGCTTTTGGTAAACTCCACTTTAGCCTATTCTGTTTCAACTGAATTCACTGAGGTCTGATTCTGAACATGTCACCATAGTATTTGCTTGTTGCACTTCCCTTTCAGCAAGGTAAGGGCACATATCATCAGCTAAATAAAGCATTCCTTCAGGTAGAACTTAAAAGGCGTATCAGCTGGACAGAAACTGGGTTTTTTTCTAGATGCAAAATATGAAGAGTAAGAAAGGTAGGGTCAGGCTAGACCTTTGCTGCTGCTCAGTGCAGCTGACTGCAGTGTCTGGTAGCTGATATTTCATTTACCTTGTAAATAAACAATAAATATAAATAAATTTGTTCTTCTCTGATGCCCGAAACTTGAGGGATCTTGGCAAATTAGCCCGTTTTTCGTTCCTCTGGCAATCAGCCAGAATGGGGAAATGACAATTATCTTTGTCTGGATGAGGTGCTGTCTGGACCAGGAGATGGATATGTCCACAGTGTTCTCTCTCAGAGCAGATGTCATTTATTCAGGGCTTAAATTAGGGTGCATTGTCCTCTGGTTCTCTGGTTTTAATTTCAGCCCAGTGATTCAGATGGTTTAATGAAAAAATCTTAAATATGCAAGTGAAGGGTGACAGTAGCAGCACTGTCTTCCAAGAATATTTAAACTATGACTTTTGACTGACACTCTGAAAAGGACCTGCAGGGCTTTCACCCAGGTTCTTGTCCTCATGTGATTTCATTTCAGTGAGACCATTTTTGTGTTGTGGTACATGTAACAATCTTTCTGAATATTCTGCATTTTTAGCAGCTGTTAGTTATTTATGAAAATTCTCAGACAAAATGCACTATTTTGAGGGGAGGTTTTCCTTCACAGAATGAAGATGGCGTAATTGACATTCGGGAATTTATCATTGCTCTGTCAGTTGTCTGTAAGCCATCCAAAACTCTGGAAACAATTCAGTTGGCATTTCAGGTAAGCAGCATTTTCTTGCTCTATGTAGTTTACTTATTTTTAGAAATTGTTAATACTGGCATTAAGACTCGGTAGTAAGTTTCCACATTCCCTTTTAATACTTAATTACATTTTAAAACAGTATTAATGGAAAGTTAGATTAAGAGTTCATGTGAACAGGGAATGCATTGCAAATGTAAGTTGTGTAAAATTATGGAAGTTTGCTGTTTAAAATTTTTCTTTAGAACTCTGGTAGAATCCTTTTCAGCAAATTAAGTATCAAACCTCAAGTCCTATGTATTGACTCCTCTAAACAAGCAGGCTGCTGAGTTATACTTACTACTCTTAGAATGTTTCAGTCAAATCTAATTTTTCAAGTTAATAAAGTATTTTTTAAAATTTCATACATGTTAATAGAGATTATTTTTTATCTCCTTTTTTCTTCTTGTTAAGATTTTCTTCCCTCTTAGTCTTACCATGTTTGTGTGGTGGTCCTGAAGTCTTTGTCCAGACTTGATGCTTCCCAGAAGTGCTCCTGATCTTGCTCTAGCCTCAGTGGTTTGTTGTAGCATCACCATAGATTGTTAATGCAAGCTTTTTGAGAAAGTGACAGCAGCAATGCTTAACCAACGGGTTTCTGACACCTTGATGTATTACTTTTCAATTAATTTCTTTAATATTACTGTTTCAACATGTGAACTCTGCTGCATCCTGCATCATCTTTTCCCTTTGCCTTCAATTCACATGGTCTTCAGTGTTACTGAAACTGAGAAGTGCTAAGTCTTGATGCTGTCTTCACTAGTGAATGCATGGAGCTGAGAGCATTCAATTGCATGGTGCTACACTGCAGCCTTCTTTTCTGTGTAGTTGTTTTCAGGTTCTTCAGCATGACGACTTTAACTACGTTTTGCTGAAGAAATGAGGCTCCTGTGAATGCTTAGTGTTCACATGTTTCATTCTTACCCTTCGGCCAGAATCCAATTAATTTGGCAAAGGAGGAAAGAGCAAAAATCATTAGTTGCTGCAAATATTGTGGGAAATCTGCCACTAGTAGCTGCTGTTATCTAGTTCTGCTTCTGAGGGAAAAGCAGACAGAAAGGTGTCTTTCCTGACTTCATCCATTTCAGCTATAAAATGGCCTAGAGAAATAGTCATATGCTGTTTGGTCAGCTCTGTGTCTTCATACTAAAATGAACAAATTTGAAGTAAATGTAAGGGGGGCTTTGGGGAATTTTTTTTTTTAATTTAGCTGTCATGTTTCATAATATGCAATATCATTTTACCATTTGAGAGGAAGAAAAGCTCAGATAGGGTGGGTAATTTCTTTCTGGAAGCATTTGAAGTTAATAAAACTGTTTGTTAGGAAAATTTATGTTCTTCCTTACCTGCTTACTTCTCCAACTCATAATACATAATTTTGAGTTGCTTTGTTAATTACAAAATATAAACTTAGCTATAAAACTGCAAAGAAGTTTTATGCATGTATTAAGAAGTGGAAGTACCCAGCAAGGGGAAGCAGGTGTGGCTCATTTTATCCTACTAGTGATGTTTGGAAGAGTTAAGAAAAGTCTCAAGCGGAGGAAATTTTGCTCATTCTAGAAAAAAAAAAAAGGAAAGAGAGCCATTTTAATCCTTTCCTGCCTCCTGTCCTCACTTCACATACAATAAGATATCCACACAGCTTACCTGGAGCCATTGAAGGATCTAGCCAGTTCATGAGTGTATGACTCGAACAGGTGCTGTCCTCTGTCTCATGCTACTTTTTGCTGTCATTTGCTTTCAGGAGAACTACAACATTTCACATAGCTACAAGTTTTCAAAGTGAAAGTGTTTAGTATACTACTGATGAACTTGAAACCTAGTATCATGATATGGAGTTGATACAAAACTGGGTGGAGTGAGAGATACACCTGAGGGCTGTGCTGCCATTCAGCGGGACAGTCATAGGCTAGAGGGTTTGATGGGGAGAAACCCAATGAGGTTCAACAAGGGCCAGTGCAGGGTCCTGCGCCTGGGGAGGAATAACCCCAATCCCAGCACAGGCTGGGGTCTGACCTACTGGAGAGCAGCTGTGCTGGGAAGGACCTGGGAGCCTTGGTGGATGACAGGGGGACAATGAGCCAGCAGTGCCCAGTGGCCAGGAGGGCCAGTGGGATCCTGGGTGCATCGGGAAGGGTGTGGCCAGCAGCTGGAGGGAGGTGATGCTGCCCCTCTGCTCGGCCCTGGTGAGGCACATCTGGAGTGCTGTGTCCAGTTCTGGGCTCCTCTGCACAAGGAAGACAAGGAGCTACTGGAGAGGGTCCAGTGGAGGCCACAAGGATGATGAGGGGTCTGGAGCATCTCTTTAATGAGGAGGGACTGAGAGAACTGTTTAGTCTAGAGAAGAGAAGACTGAGAGGGGACCTCATTAATGCATGTAAATATCTAAGTGGTGGGTGTCAGGAGGATGGTGCCAGACTCTTTTCAGTGGTGCCCAGTGACAGGATGAGGAGCAATGGCCAGAAACTAAATCACAAGAAGTTCCACCTCTGATGAAGATGAAGAAGAACGTATTTATGTTGAGGGTGGCAGAGCACTGGAACAGGCTTCCCAGGGAGATTGTGGAGTCTTCCTGTCTGGAGCCATTCCAAACCCACCTGGATGTGCTCCTGTGCACCCTGTTCTAGGTGACCCTGCCTTGGCAGGGGGGTTGGACTAAGAGCAGCACTCCAGTGTAAGTGCTACACCTTCCCTTCCAAACTGCTAAAGAAACTAAAGGCTGTTGTAAGTCTTGTCAATGTGGTGTTTGTGAATCTGGCCACCCAGTATTACTTGACTACTTGTTTTGTGAAAATGTAGCAGATTTTATTAAAGAAATGTCTTATCCTTTCCCCTATTCCTGTGAAACACTGCAGGTTAGGTGCTAGGGGGTGAAAAGGCAAGATTCCTGATTTGAGCATATGTTGTCTTCCATGGAACTTCAATTTTTTTATCCCACTAAGGTGTGCTGTCTCGTGACAACAGCTTCTGCTTCTGTGAAAAATACATACTTATGCCTGTTTTGTTCAATCTCATTAGTCCCACCTTCTCAATGATGTAGAGAAATGAAAAGGAATTTTCCAAAACAGCACTTTTTACATGGTTTGATATTTGCAGTGTTGTCATGCTTGAAAAGGAGACAGGAATGTTTCAAAAACTCTTCTCTCTCTCTTTACATTGTACAGGCAAATTGAGTTATCTTAAGGAAGCTTAATGAAGCTGTATTTGGTACAGATGTTTTGAAGTATTCAGGTCCATATCTCAGGGGAAAACACTGCAGATATGCAAAGATGGAATGAGACTATCAACAATTTTTCTTAGTTATCCATCTGTCAGTAGTAAAGCTAACTCCTTCTGTGAGGTAACTCTTTGGGATGCAAGATTATGCAAATCATTGCTTTCTAGAATAAATACTTGTAGAAAATTATATGCCCATCACTGGTGTATGGGGTAGGATTCCCCTGATTAATACCATTTAGATACAGGCATTTTATGCCAACTGGCTTTTGGATTTTGGTCAAAGGAATCTTGAGTTTTACATCTGACCAAGTGGAAATGGTATCTCATTTAGGCTGACCTAAATATATCTCCCAATATCACAGACTGTTTTGGAGTTTAGACATGTAGCTCAATGGACTGACTATTATTCTCAGTCGTATATTTGTAAAACATGTTAGTGTTTGACAGTCTTGTTGCTGAATATCACTGTCATTCCAATGGTCAGGCATATAAACATAGGACTTTTTTCAGAATATAGCAATCTTTATTTTCTAAGCATACACAGGTGAACTGATGATGATATCTTTTACCCAGACTAATCTGAAATCCTTAATATATCACATCAGTCTGAGAATAACTGGAATATCTAACACCAAATTTTTATTTTGCTTTACTTTAGTGTAGTGCTCTTTAGAGGAGTTGGCATTCAGCTTTGAAGTGATTTATCTTGCTGTCTTGATTCATAGCTGTACCAGTCAGAAAGCGGAACTATAACAGAAGAGGATTTAGCTCATATTCTGAAGACTGCCATGGGTGTGTCACAGATTGATGTTACACATCTTTTTAGAGCTGTAGATGAAGAAGAAAAAGGAAAGATTACATATGGTAAGTATTCTAACTGCATCTGAACTGTCACAAAATGTCAAAGTTGCCTGCACTCACATTGATAAACAAAGAAGTTGCATTTTTATTAAACTCTACCTTTTTTAGTTGGCTTATTGACTTCAATACTGATAAAAGCACTGCAAACAAAGTAAATCTACATTTTAAAAATGAGTTTCCCCTTTGGTGTCCAATGCCATGTTTGCATGTTTTCACATCAAGTCACATAATACAAGGATTAGCTCTTTCAGCATAGTCTGTTCTGTGACTTCCATGTATATAAATATGCAGTTTTAGAAAAAGCTAGCTTAGCTCTGTCCTGTTGTTTTGTCTGTTATGTCTGGGAGAAGGAAATGAGGGGGTTAACTCGGCTGCCTATTCTGTAGTCTGTAATGTAGGTGGAACGGAGGCGAGAAAGCTGCATTTGAAAAACTGAGACCTGGGTGAATAGATTGTGCTGGGAGTCAGAGTACTTGTGTGTTACTTCAGATTCTTTGTTTTATGCAGTGGGGTTCTAAATTTAGTTGTATCATTTAAGTATGAACTGAGTTGTTGATAGCCAACATATTATGTATCTCCAGTAGAGGTGCTTATGCCATAAGCCTGTTCTAATTGTTTTTCCCTCAGGATAATCAGTATGTATTTAATTTGTAAAAATCTTACAAATTAATACATCAGTGTTAGTAAATCATAGTTTCTACACTAGTAATTCCTGTGTTTCAATCATGCTATATGTATGTAAACCTTCAAATACACAACTATTTTAGTTACTGAAATGAATATCATTGCCACTGTACTTTCCTTTTTTCCTTACTACTGTGTCTTCTCTCCTTGGTTCCTGCTGCCCAACCCCGTTCCTTTCTGTGCCTTTCATCTGTCACATCCCCAGCATTTCCACATCCATCCTGCCCATTGCCTTTTTCCTGCCTATCACTGTTGCTCCGTATTTTTCAACTCAAATATGCAGTGACTCAGCTTTTCTCCCCACCTTCCAGTCACCAGCTTCAAAAATACCAGCACAAATCTTAAGCTGGTAAGCATGGAAAAACTCTAATTTTAGCACATTTCATTGTTTGAGAATAACGAAATTTGTAGTCATGAACAAGTGAACGCAGACCATGTCATGTGAGTTACCAAAGAATTAGTATTTTAATATTCATCCTTAATAGTTGCATTTAATCTGCACTTCTTCCCTAAGTGGTCATCATACGTTCCCATCACAAGAAAATCCAGACCACCAAGCCACAGCAGTGGCCACTGGAGTGCTTGGCTCTCATTTTCACTATTTTATTTCTTGTCACCAAGAATAGTCTTTTATGGGGCAACACAAAGTTGGTAGTAGGATGGTGTTTACAGAATTCCTTTGAAATTTTCCTGAGAGCTTTTTCTGAGAGATGTGCTGATTTTATAATAGAAACATGTCATTTTAACATATCTGGAAGTTTAATAATGAGGTTAAATATCCAATTTATTAGATTAGAGAATTAGAAGCTGCAAACTTTTGGTATTGCATTTTTGTCTTGGAAGTTCCTGCCATAAATTTTCAACGTCTTGCCTTTCCTGAGAATATGTGGAACTTCACACATGCTCAATTTGTTGCACTTATTTACTAGAAAGGAGAGGTGAAAAAACTTGCAGACTACACGGTTCTGAAGCTATTGTCCAGACAAGTTCTGAGAAATCAAAACATTATATCTAGGGGAACTGATGTTACTTTGGATACACACAGCAGAGGTCTACTGACAGGGTGTTGAAATTAAAAGCAGAAATATTAAGTCGGGTCTTACTTGTAAGAACAAAAGATAAAATATCCAAAGTATCAGACCTAAATTGCTACACACACTGCAGAGTCCTTGAAGCCACAGATTTGATCCCAAAGGAAAAGCTCAGGTTGCAGGTAAACAGAATAACCAATAGCAAAATCAAGATTGAGTAACTGGATTGGTAATCGTGAATCTGAATTTTTGTTGCATTTGAAAGCACACTGGTTGCCAAAGATCTATGTATCAGTTCTCTTAAACAGTGTGCAGTTGGCTTAGTTGTTCAGATGCACTTTGGTTGCAAAGCTTATCATTTTAGTTTAATATAGACAGAGGCAAGATTTATCAGTCTTAGGAAATGATTCTGGAGAGTTTGAAGAGGTTCTCTAGGAGGGCATCTCAAATTCTAGGAAACTCTCTACAGCTCTTGATAGACAATTCAGACTGAAAGTGTTCTGAAGACTGCCTGGCTTGCTGTAACCAGAAAAAAAGGGGAATTGGACATATTTGAAGTATCTGTATGGATGAACAATCAGAGAAGGACAAATTATTTGCTTAAAATGATTCTATATTCACCACCAGATTATCCTATGAAGTTGCTGTACAGTAAGGTAATTATGCAGCTGAGTGGAAACAAGAACTAGAGATTCATGAACACACAGCTTCCAGGAGGAGCAGCAAGTAGTAGGAGGGTGTTTCAAGGGTAGGAAAAAAAATCTCTTGAAATTCTTGTAGTACATATACATACTTAATACAGAGATATAGACATGAGTCTTAACTCCACTTCGGATTCTTTCCTTCTTTATGTCTCTTTGCTGTTAGTGGAGGTGGGAAGCAAAATCACCTTTCTCCCCAAGTTAATGACTGAGGTGATCTTTTCCTTCAGTCTAATGCTTCACAGTTGCTTTCAGCTTGAGCTCCAAGATGAGACCTGTGATTAGAAATAATGCTGGAATAGTTGGTTCTTTCGACATCACCTTGTTTCTTGTTTCTGGTGAATGAGGGAAATGGGATTCCAAGCACTTTTCTTTGCACTCTGCTAAGTACAACATTGAAAAATGTTCTTTAATATCTTCAGGACTTATTTCAGTAGGACCCAAAATGTCAGCTTAATGAGATCTATCCAAAATGTTACCCTGTTCAGTTCAGTCCTTCCTGGAAAGAGAAGTTGTTAATTTAGATCAAGAACTGCTAAAACATTGAGGGATGGATCCTCACAGAATTGTCAGGATGACAATTTGGATATAAACTATTTTAACTGTGTGAACAACTGCTCCAAGGGATTTTTCTGAATTTATTTTCTGAAAAAATACTGTAACTTCTTGAGGAATTACTTAGACTTGCATTTACAGTAAATAGTCCAGTCTTTCCCATGTTTAATGTGACTGTAAGAGCATCTTTGGTGCTGCTGGTTGAAATTTTTATACTTGTCTTAGTTGAGCTAAATATTAGAATGACCTTTCCCAGGAAAAAAAGGCTATTTTTCATGGTCATTCATATGACACACACATAGTATGTGTTGTTATAAAAAACAGTACATCCTTGGGATGTGCTTGAAGTATCCATGTGAAAAAGGGGAATGCTCTTGGGGTCCTGCTGCAGGCCAGACCCAGTTAAGGATAAGGCTGACAGCTGATTGCTGTCTCCTTATTAGCTGCAGAAAAAGAATATAATCATTTGGTTTCATTAAATGTACTTAACTGTTCTGATTCTGATGAATCAGTTTGCTCTCGAGTGTTTCTAATATATCTTTGCAACTACTACCACTGTAAATATTTTAAATATAAAGAGTTCTACATTTCCATCTTGAAAAAAGTTAGATGAATCAAATTCTTTGCTATGTGATTTTTTTTATGAAGTTGAACTTGCATTAAACACCCTCAAAAGGAACATCTTTGCTGTATGCATTTTCAAATATTTTGGATTCCCCTTTCCTCATGAAGACTTTATAATTGATATGATCTATCAGCCTGTTGTACACAGAGGTTTTTCAGCATAGATGGCAATGTCGGTTTTCATGACCTAAACTTCATCAACTTTTGTTGAAGTTATAGGTCCAGAATACTCTAGATCCATATAAACTGTGGATAAAGGATACCCACTTTTTTGTTAGTGGAAGGATAAAGTTATGCTTATTGCCTTCTCCCCACCTATCCCTTTGCAACAGTTCAGAGGCAGGGTTGCCCTACAGCTTCAGTGCCCTGTGAGCCATATGGCATTCCCTTGTCCTTTGCAGTATTGAAAATTCATGTCATCTCAAAGAGTGGCAGAGAGGGAAAGCTGCAGTGGTTCCCTTCTTCCACAGCAGCCCAGTTGTACTAGGAGGAGCTGGGCTTCACTCCTTTGAAAGGCTTCTTCAGGTGTCATCCACTCTGCACCCAGGGAATTCACAGCACTGTCTGATCATGAGCTCTTCTGGGGTAGCACAGTGAATTTGAGTGGGAGGTGTGTGATACGCTGTAGGTGACTGAATTAGTGAAAACATTCACATCCAGATTTTTCTAGTGTCAGTTTACTTTATAAGGATAGCTTCTTGTTGCTTGGATCCTTTACAGTATCCTGTGTTCAAATCATATCTGAATAAAGTCATATGGGCAAATTGAGACAAAGTTTCAAAGTCTGATTTTTAGCACAAAATGTTACTTCTTGACGTTTAGTGGCTTCCCCACTCCCCCAAGAACTAATCTGGCTCTTCTTATTATCGTATTATTATCCAACATTAAAATCAGGAGTTTTTTCATGTGTTATAAATTAACTCCTCAACATTATTCTCTAAAGTATTGGGACTTTGGAAATGCTCTTGAAAGCGGAAGGCAGCAATGACAACTGCTGTTAGGTTGAAGCAATCTATGAGTGCAAAGCACTAAAGGGCATGTTTGCAAAAGAGTTTTAAGAATTTAAGAAATGGCTACTCTTGATGTTCAGTGATCTTCAGCTGGAGGGCTTCTGTACTTCCCCAGGGAATAGTGAAATGCTATGTCAGGGCATGTGGTGCTCATCATGCATTTTAATGCAAATCTGAGCCTGTTTGCCCCTTCATACAAGCTAAGCTCTGGCCTGAAGTGTTTTCAGAGGGCTTAGATAACTCTTTGCAGCATCTCAGCTCTGCGGATGTGGTAAACTTATGCCGAGAAGCTAAAACAAGCACTGGGGATAGCATTATGTTAACTGCTGCTATTTTTCTCTGAAGAAATCATGTGATTATATATGTGTAAGTATTCAAATTTAGCATCCTTCTGTTTCAAAGAGCTGATTCTGTGCAACAACTTTTTTTTTTTTTAGATGACTTCTACACATTTGCTGAGTTGCACCCACACTTTGCAGAAGACTATCTCTATGCTGATCAGATGGGAGCTGAGAGCAGTTTGGAGACTTCATCTCTTTCTACTCCTAATGGTATCTGTACTGACTTCAGCCCTGACAGCGCTGGAGATAGAAAGAACCCCCTGCAGAAGAAACTGAATTAACACTACAACTGTTACCTTCCTCTCCTGGTGAGAGGGTTGTATTTTCTTGAGATTTTCATAAGTCACTCCAATTATACAGCAAATACCAGTTTTGTGTGTGAAAGTTCTACCTTAATACCATCCTTTGAATCATATGTGCTATATTTAACAACATGTTCCAGGTTACTTCAGGAAAGGTATTTTTATTTTTTTGAAAAGGTCTTTGAAAGGCAAAAATGTGAATGTGCTTCATTATTAATGTTCATATTTAAAAGGAAGCGGCACAACTTATTTATATTCCATTGGCTAGTTCCATGTACAAAGTGTCGCACAAACTGTGCATGTATAAAGAAACTGTAGCTACTATGGTGTAAAGTGCACTTTGGTGATTAGTGTTTTCCCTAGTTATGGGAATGTTTATTTGGGGCCAAACCTTGCTGTCCATATCTGAATAGTCAGTCTTGTTGATTTCAGTGGGATTATTCTCTTGAGCAAGGCAAGCATACTTTGGCCCTTTGTTTTGGTTTCAGTGAACAGTTTGGAAACAGTAATACAAAAACTTGCTAAGGATTACTTTTTATTTTTATTGTTGAATTACAAAATTGTTTCTCTTTCCATGGTAGAATGAAAAGGAAAGGCTCCTTATCCCTCACCCCAACACTTTTCTACTGTAATCTTCCGGATGCAATTAAACATGAATTCTTTCCAAACTGACATGCCACATACTGTTTGAAAATACATAACTGAACTGTTTGTGCTTTTCTCTTATAACCAGTTCAAATCATGTCCACACAACATTTTAATGGGAGATGTTTACACAGCTATTTTTGATTTAGATTTACCAGGAATCACAGGTTTCTTTTGTAGCAAGCCTGTACAGATAACATAGGATGGAACACATCATGAAAACTTTGGTGTGTCAGCACGAGATGGGGAAGGTTGCAGTCACTTCAGAGGCCAAGCCAGCAACAAGTTGCAGAACATCCTGAAGAAGTGCTGGTTAAATCTCTATCGCAACATTACATATACTTCAGAGAACATACATGAACCTTAGAATAGTTTAGAACTGTTAAAAAAACCCACCACACTTCTATTAGTAATAGTTTTGTTTTCTTTCGTAAAGCCAGATGCCTTAACTGCTACTGGAGGTCTCAGAGAAAAATCTAGATTATTATAAAACCACAGAGATTCATTGTTTAGGAAATGTGACAAAAACCTCAAGGAGTAGGAAGGAGGACTCTGTCACAAAATAACTGTGATGGCAACTCTGCTTCCAAACAAAAAAAAAATCTTTCAAGTCATTTCTGACTAATTTTGTAGGGCTGTGCTAAAGTATGATGGTTTTGTGATTGGAAAACTGTTGAGATTTGAGTCTTCCACAGAGGAATTTAAAACTAGACTTGAAAGGGAGGAATTTTAGCAAAGGAAGTCCATTTGTAGCAAATGCCTTTATAACTATATTTTAAATAGCAGGAGGTGTTTTAAAGCTCATTAGGGTATTGGAATGTGTCCTTAGATATCCCCTAACTGTATGTGGCAGGTCTCCAAACTGGAACTGGCATTAATAAAAAGGGTAGGAGGATGAAAATGTAAGAAGATATGCTTATGGAGGTATGTAGAGATAATAATTAAGTTTTTGATTTATCTAGGTAACAAAAGCCAAGCTGACAGGGAGGCAGCCAACTGGCTGGCAAGATTTGAATTAAAAGTGATCATGAAAAATAGGAGAAATGGATTGAAAAAGTAAGGCATATGAGAAAGTAAACTTAAGTAGCTGCACAAAGGAGGGAGAGGGTATTACTGTGTTTTATCTTGAGGCAGGGATGGCATAGAATATGTCAAACTGAGCACTGTTAACTCATTGCTGCAGAAAAGGTGCTCATAATAGAGGGATGCATCAGCATGTGGCCTGTAAGAAGCAGGGTGGTATTTCTGCATTACCAAGGTGTGATAAGGTCTTACCTGAGGTACCTGTTCATACTGGGGCACCTCAGAGAGATGGGGTGTAACTGGATAAAGTCTGGAGGACAGAAAGTACTCAAAAACAGAGATCAAAAGTATCCTTTAATCCAAAGAAGAGGAGACTGAAGGAAGATCTGAATAGTCTTCAAATATGGAAAAAGTTGTTATAGAGAAAATAGGAACACTCTTCTCCATGTGGAAGGTAGATACCAGCTATTAATTGAAAAGGCAAGTTAAGCATTAGGAAAAGTCTCTTACAATACACTTAGTAAAGCTAAGGAGAAGGGTTATTCCAGGTGGGTGAAGCACCTGCCTTCCCTCAGTGGAGGTCTTGAAAATAGAGAAGACAGACAGCTGCAATAGAGACACTTGATTTTGTTGATCATGCCCCAGGGTCATAGAGCAATGTCCCTAAGGTCTGTTTCCTGTAATTATTCAGTATGTAAGGAAGGCACATGTAGTCTGGACATGTTGCATCTCTACAAGACTATGGCATGTGGCTCAAGCTGGCTGTCTAAGATACTTATCTTTTGCTTTGTATGTGAGCTTGGGAATTTGAGAATTTCAGAATGCAGGGAAGGAGAGAGAGTTCCCCAACACGTGTGTGAAAAGAAGAAAAAGGTAAGCATAGAATCCTGTGGACAACTTTGAAGTGAGAGAAGCTCCAAAGGAAGAGATACTCTGCCCACATCTGTGAAAGAGCAAAGAAAGCTGCTTGAAGTTGGCTGAATATGAGTGTGTCTAATTTGCACGTATGGTGTGAGTAACTTGGGGGTCTGTTTTATGAAAGCCCATAGGTTCATTGGCTACTTTTTTTTATTTCTATTTGTGAGGTGTTTTGTAATTGTGGTGAGTATAATAGCTGTACTTGTGTGCACCTAAGCTGTACAGAGTGCATTGAAGGGAGCTGCAGCCTGTAGTAGAGGGGCCCTTAAACAGGCACCACATTCTGTGGTGAAGAGGCACTGAAAGTCCTGGGCACCAGGGAGCTCAGTCCAGAGCTGCTGCAGGAGAAGGCTGGTGACCAACACAAGTCACAAGCAAGTATTCTTGGTGGATTTAAACTGATTTTTAAAATGGTGGATTAAGTCGTTAAAAGAAGGAAAAAACAAAAAGGTGTAAGACAAAACAACAGATTCTGGAAGGAATTGTGATCTGCCTCTTTTGAGAAATTACTGAACGAGATGGAGACATAATAGGACAAATGATAGGATGAACGATCACCCTGCATGGAAACATTGTTAGCTCACACATCATGTCACAAAAATAGAGATTTATTAATTTAATTCCACTGTAGAATATAGTATTAGACTGCCTTGTAGTGAGAGAAAAGCCACATTACCACAGGGTGGTGAAGTCAGGCTCTTGAGGGCCCAGACCTGTAACACGTGGCATGGCTGCAGCAATATTCGTTACAACTCATCCATCAAACTCCAACTACAGACGTGTTTCAGTAGTTCCCGATGAGAACTCTTTTTAGAGGCATCTGACTGGGGAGCAGCTGGGTTGTGACAGTCAAGTTTCAGTGACTTGCTGCAAAGTCAGAGTAGAAGTGAAAATTTCCTTTCCCCTTCACCAAACATTGACATGTAAATGCTTTCCATTAAAATATTACTGATTTTATAGGCAGATTGTTATATTTTAACAGGTACTATCAACAGCCCCTAAATTTACAAGGAGACATATGCAGAAATTACTTTGGTTCTTTGCAAATATTTAACTTCAGAAATAATCCTTACACAAAAAAATGTAGGGGTGTGAAGGCATTTGACATCTCTGATGAGCATTTTTTTACTCTTATGTAACATTGCCATCTCTTGCCAGTAGAGCTCTTGCATTTGAATTTTTACATATTGTATGAGATACCCAGCCAAGGCTGGGTATCTCTTCTCATATGCCTGAACAAGTATTTAAAGTTACACAGAAAACCAGAAAATCCAAGATATCTGAAATTTGGGGGGTGTTGGTTTGGGTTTTTTATTGCTTCATTTATATTTTTTCAAACATAATGAAGCCCCACTAAAACCAAACAAATGTTTAGTAGGTGTAAAGCATGTTTAAACCACTGTCTCTAGTACAGTGTGGCAAATGTTATTACAGATTTTTTGGGGAGTCCGTTGCTGTAGCAGATAAACTTAAAACACTTGATAGGAAATTTATAAGCCTTATAGAGAAACTAGGCTGTGCACTTTGTTTTATATTAATTAATTACACTATATGTTTTGATACATTTATTGTAGCTAGAATGATCTAAGTGTGATAAATAGCAAACAGACTTGTGTGTGTTTACTAATCCCATTTTGAAGGTATAAATCCTTAGGTCACAGGGGTTGAAAAGGACACGTGTGCAGTAGGGAAGTGACACAACCTCTTCAGTGCCACAGCTCCGGAAGTAAATAGCTGAGTGTCGCACAGAGCTCTTTATTAATATGTTCATGCAAGCTGGATACCTTTGTTAGCTATTTTAGGCATTGGGCTGGTTGGAGTATTTTTGTATTCATAAAATGCAGTAAATATTTTTCTGGGAAAAGTCGGTATTGCACTTCAACATTGATAAATTTTTGAAGCAGGTGTGGTTTTATTTATTAATGAGTTCCCTGGTAAGTCCATCTTTGGTATTGCCATTAAATTATTCTTCCTACTTTTATATTACCATGTGGTAAGTATAGCTTCTCATGTTAACTGTTTTAGTCACCTTCTGCTCTCTGCTCCTTTAAAAATAGCATTCTCATTAAATGACAAAAAATAAGGAAAAAAACCAACAAAAAAACCAAAACCCACCCTGACTTAAAGAATATTAGTTGCAGAACTCTAGTAGCATGTGCTGTAGATCCTGTGATCTCAGGGAAAAAAATCCTGTAAGCAAAGCTTTCCATATGTTACAGGACTAAACTAGGCTGAAGAGAAAAGAAAATTCTGATTAAAGGCTCTGACCAACTAAGTTTAATTTTTCTTTAGGTCAGAGTGTGTCTCATAAGACTTTCTGAAATGTTGCATTTTACTTAATGTGAAGCCTCTGGTTTTTTCTCTAGCAGAGCTTTCATGAGTGCTCTAGAATAAGGAATGACTGGCCAAATATGCTGGCCAAGATTTCTGTGTTAACAAAACTCAGATTTGGCTCCTAAAGCCATACTGAGGCACGAAAGTTCCCTCTGAACTGGGCACTTCAAATAGTTAGCTACTTTTAAGGTATCTGAACTTCGGCTGATTAGGAAAACTTAAATTAACAAATTATTCTGAATAGATCATTAACAAAAAAAAGAAGGAAGAATACAAAATGGAAAGTGTTATCATCAGTGCCCTTGATAATTAGATATCAATTAAATTATTGATTGATCAATCCTGCAAAGCTGCAAAATCTGTTTCACATATGAGCAGGAAGGCTGACATGGTCATTCAGGTAATTTTGTTATCTTGATGAAGTAGAATTTTAGCCAGGTGCTCTTTAGTCAGAGGATGATTTCTTGAAGGTACTGCAGCATCCCAGTAATGGCTTGGTCACTGGCAGTGTAGACAGTGAGACTTCATCTTCTCACCCTGCGTTTTTTTCTTTGAATTATGAAGAAAAGTATTCAAACCATGACAGGAACCTTGTAAGACCTTACAGGTAAAAACCCTCCAGCACCGCCTCAGAGGCACAAGACGATTGTTCTGTGGTACAGTTGTGGTGAACTGGGTATACAGTGTTGGTCACCAACACCTTGTGGTCAAACCACGTATAAATGGTAATACTGAGGTAAAACTACTGAGAGAACATGGCAGCAAACAGGGCATCCTTTAGTTGTGCTTGGACTTGGGTCTGTGAGTGTTTCCTGCATCTTACAGTGCTCAAGTCAAGACAGTTTCTTTCTCTAAGAAACATTTCAGGTTTCTTTCAAGATAATAATTACTTTGACTTCTTCAAGTGGAAGAGTGATTTGTTTTGTAGAAAGCAGCTTCTTTTTCCTCAGATGGTGTGATGTGCTTTATCGTGTGCAATGTGATTAAACTGAAGTGGGTGATACCAAGAGAGCAGAGGATGTAAGAGGCTTATAAAAATAAAGGATTTATGTTTCTGTGAGATATGCTGAGACATTTCTGCACGGTAGTTGACACTGCCTAGATTGTCTTGCAAATTCATTATGCAAAATAATTCTACTAGTTGTGTGGTGGCAGTGGCTGCTTATTCCATTTTCCTTAGCAGGGTGGCAGAGCAGAGTACTCCTGTGCAGGCCAACTTTGGGATATAGATGTATTTGCAGTTTTTAAATGATCAGTCTCTGGGAGCAGAAACAGTAGAATCACCTTAGCATCGATTGCACCTCAGTAAGTTATTCCTGTTACTTAACTTAGCTTTTGTGGGTATTTTTTTAATGAACACAGTTATCATGCTGCTTTATTCTGAGCTAAGTTGCACAGAGCCATATGAACATCAGAGCTCACTTGAGATAGCTTGGGGATCTCAAAAAAGGTGCTGAATGATAATCTGTTGGTAGAGTGTTACATTTCAGTTTTTTCACTTTGACCAAAAATGTCAGAAGCAAGAGGGAAAAAAGTCATAATGACTTCTGTAATACTCTATTTTTATACTATCAATGGGGTGTTATTTAAGAGTGCCAGTTCTGAGCCAAAGTCAGCTGGAGAAAAATCAGACTGAACTTCTGATCGCAAACCAGCAAGTAGAAAATCCCATCCATGCCCAGCATGGCAGCAAAGTTTTCACTCTGCAGCGGGCCTTTTCCCACAGTAAAGAAGGATCTTTTCTGCCTCTTGGGCTGGTGAATTCAGTTTACTGTATCCCTAGTTCTTGCTTGTGCTGTCTGTTCTTTGTAGGTTTTTTGCAGCCAGAGGAAGACCCTGCTGCCTCTTAAGCTGAAGTGACATTCATGGACTTTTCTCCCTGAGCCAGGAGCAGCACGTGAATATTCAAGTCCTGTTCTGGTAATGCTACCCAAAACTAAAAGCCCATATACTATTTTAGCTTGGGCCTGCCATTAGGTACAGATCTGCTTTTTCTTTTCATACACTTCAACCATTGCAGGTGAGTCCAGGTGACAGCAGGTCAGAGAGAGCTTATGAGATTCTCCTTGTCCCTGTGAGCAACAAGAAATTAAATTTAGAAGTATTAGAAGTTTACAGTGCAACCTTAAATTGGATTGACTCCTGACTTGCTATATATATATCACTTTCAGTGTGAGCCTGTTCACTTCCATGTTCCAAATGCAGGATCTATAAATGTGGTTGCAAACAAAGCCTCCTCATGGATACCGAAGAAATCTGATGCTCAGACACTTTTCATCCTACCATGGTACTGGAAAGGAAATTCATCTGACAATAGGTTGTTTCTAAGTCTATGAATGTATATGGGGAAAACCCAAATACATGTCTTTTATTCACTATCCAGCATGAAGACAATTTTGTATTTTAAATGCTAAAGAAATAAACTTTGAAAGATCTTTTATGGCCTAAGTATATATTTTTTTGTCATATGTTTTCTTTTATAATGAACTTCAAGGAAATATTTCTTATATTTCAAAAAGGACAATTAGGTTAGCCAGTGCTGTATTTTCCAGACAATAAAAGCAGTTTTAAAGTAAACGTCTAAAAATTAAATTGTATTTTTAAATATGTGAATTAGAATTCCTTTAAGTTAAACATGTTTCCTTAGCAATTGTATATACTTAGACAAAAAGCAAAACCATTGCAGCTGCTTGTCTCTAGAGTTGTTTGTGTTTGGTGATTTGTTTATATTGCTTTTTCGGATTGCTCTAAGGGTATTAAGAGTCCATGTAAATCAGCAATGTTAGAAATAGAAGTCAGAAGTAAAATTCTTTAGAAGTGATAGACTTTGTTTCCTGGAAGAGGACCAAGAGTAAGCATCAGCTAACCTTGTATTATGTACTATACTACTTCAATGTTGCAGCGTTGTGCTGAATTTGACATCTGTTCAATGGGACCATTTTCTAAACCTTTTTGTAATTCCCAGCATCTCTCCAGGTGTGTGAGACATTTCTAATTTGATCACAGGTACTAGTTCATCTTTTTTTGAAAAATAAAATTGAGTAATCAACAAGCTGAGAAGTAACTCAGAAAAAAAAAATAGTTTTTATCTCTATTGTTGAACTTGCATTGAGGATATCATTTTTATATTTTGGGAAAAAAAAAAGATTGCTATGGTTTTGAACACACGTGAAACTTTAAATGCAAAACTGAAAAAGTTAACACTGAAATGATCACACTTTGGAATTTTCTTGTACTGCTACTGAATCCAAGTTAGGCACTGCCATGAAAAGGATGCTTTTAGCTGGAAACCTCTGTTGACAGAGCAGGAATCTGTTTTGTAGGGACTCACTTGTGAGGTATCATGTGGTTGTTCCATCCATGGTACAACTTCTGTTGTTGACTTCAAGGCTGCTTAAACAGACCTGGTGTGTTTAAAGAAGAAAAACCGCTTTTTATTATAAGAGCTCTTGGATGTGCAGTGTAAATCTGTTACAATATGTAGTGCTACTGGATAATAATGATCTGAATGCGTATTTTCTGCTGTAAATTTCCCTCATGTGGCTCCAGTGATATGTGTACATAGACTATTACCTTTGGACTGAACTGACTATACTTCATAAAATGAAGAGCAAAAACAAGTAATGTACTAAAGATGACCATACCTTGTGGCTCCAATTGTGGAAATACTTTTGCAGAACAAAAAGTATAGCTTCAGTGTTACAAATTTGATTTTTATATTTTTTATTAACATGCATGGAAGACTAAGGATAATATTTTTTAAAAATTAACTTGGTTTTGTACATTTTTTCAATGTTTAAAACTATATGATTTAACATTACCTCTGAATGACAGTGATTAGTAAATTTTTAAAGGAAATACCTCAATTCGAGCATTCTTCTCTTGTTACTTGTATGATAGGTTAAAATGGACTATAGGGTGTGATGAAGTGAGCATATGATGTAGGTGCTTAAACTGTGCTATAGAAGGTGTAAGATGGTTTACTGAAAGGGACCTAAATGATACATTACAAGTGTTGAGTGCAGTTACACAGTCATGGCTCATTCTGCCCAACTGGACATTTTCCTCATGAATGGCTTGTAAATTGAATTTTCAGCGTGAAGCCAAATTAAAAATGAAACAAAAAATACTTGGTTTTCTCTGGATTTTTTTAAATTTTTTTTTTATAAACAACAGAGTTTACAATAAGGGAAAGGATACAAACCATAATTGTGAGTAAGACTGACTGTATATGTTTAGGCATGCTTTGTTGATGTGTGTTCTCTGTGTCAGTGTGTGTAGGAAAACAGTGTTTGTTTACCTGACAACTGGGAGCATGAAATACTCGGGTTTAAAGGGGGAGGGAGGGGTAAAAAAAAAGAGAAAGGCCATATCCCTCTGTGACAGTGATATTGACTCCGGTTCTATTTTGTGTGCTTAAAGAACAATATTGAAAGATCAAAAAATATTCAGAAAAGGCTCTCCAGAATTCCAGAGAAGAAGTCTGTCTAAATTAGACTGAAGTAGCTCTGGCTACATTTTTTTTTATCGAGGAAACAGACAAGAAGGGACCCAACACTCAAGACACCTATATATACCTGAGAAATTGATAATGGAGGGTGGAAAAAAGGCATCCTCTGAGGCCCAGTGGGTGTAAGCTGAATCATTAATATGAACAGTATCAAGAATAAAACTGAAGCACTAGGGAAACTCACCAGAGAAATTACAGACATTCAGCATGGTAGGAAGATTTCAAGGGAAGACTTCTTAGTATTTTTCTTAATGTTATTCTCTAATTTCAAGTGATGGAGTTGTGGTTAACCTCAGCTGCCAACTAAGTACCATGGCGTCCGCTTGCTCACTCTCCTCCCACCCCTGGTGGGAAGAGGAGGAGAACTGAGGAAAAAAAGGAAGAAACATGGGGGTTAAGATGAGTTTATTAGTCGAAATAAAATAAAATAATAATGAAAAGGGTGACAACAAAGAGGAATAAAACCCAAGAGAAACAAGTTATGCTCAACATAACTGCTTACAACCCTCCGACCAATGCCCAGCACCTCACTGAGCAATGATCAGCCCCCTCAAGTAGGTCCCCCCAGTTTATATACTGGGCATGATGTTCTGTGGTATAGAAAATCCCTTTGGACAGTTGGGGTGAGCTGTCTTGGACACGCTGCCTCCCAGCTTCTTGTGCACCTCCTCACTGGCAGACCATGGAACACTGGAAGTCCTTGATTTGGGGTAAGCACTGCTGAGCAACAACCAAAACATCAGTGTGCTACCGACATTGTTCTCATGCTAAACCCAAAACACAGCTTTGTACCAGCTGCTAGGAAGAAAATTAACTCTATCCCAGCCAAAACCAGAATGGGCATGGATGCCCTTCACCTACTCAAGTGTCTGTTTTCTCTCATCTGTGTTGCGAGGAAGCTCCTGGTTGTGCCACCTCACTGAGCTGCTGGGGCAGTTATCTGTAACCCATGCTTGTGCCTCTTCTGCCCCTGAGTACCCTCTGCCCAAGCCTCTCAGCTGAGGCCTACTTGAGGTAAGTACTCACATCATCACTTTCTTCTGGTTGACCCACACACGAGCAGACGTATAAGGACCACAAGAAACGTTCCTTTTTCAATCCAAACATAGGGCCTGGAAGAGCCTTCCCAGCTCCCTTGAGGGACAATGTTTGGTAGCTCAGGCCTGTGAGAGCAGAGTGTGGCTGACTGCTTGGCAGTCGTGCTGCCCAGGGGCTGCTTCCTCAGCTGATGAATGCACACCAGGCCCTCCCCTTCTTCTGGGTTCTGCCACCACCCTTCACTGTTTGTTCCTCTTCACAGAATCACAGAAAATGCTGAGTTGGAAGGGACCCACAAGGATCATCGAGTCCAACTCAACCCTGTACAGGACATCCCCGAGAGTCACACCATGTGTGACTTGGTGCTGTGACCACTTCCCTGGGGAGCCTGCTCCAGTGCCAACCATCCTCTGGGTGAACAACCTTTTTCTAATATCCAACTTAAACCTCCCCAGACACGACTTCAAGCCACTCCCTCGGGTCCTGTCCCTGGTCACCACAGAGATGAGATCATTGTCTGTCCCTCCTCTTTCCCTCATGAGGAAGTTGTAGCTGCAGTGAGGTCTCCCCTCAGTCTCCTCCAGGCTGAGCAGACCAAGTGACCTCAGCCACTACTCATACAGTTTTTCCTCAAGGCCCTTCACCATCTTTGCTGCCCTCCTTTGGATCCTTTCTAATAGTTCTATGTCTTTCTTATATTTTGCCGCCCAAAACTGAAGACTGGACTCAAGGTGAGACCACACCAGCGCGGAGTAGAGCAGGAATGGTTTACGTTGGAAGGGACCTTAAGGATCATCTAGTTTCAATCCCTGTGCCGTGGGCATGGACACCTTCCACTAGACCAGTTTGCTCAGGACCCCATCCAACCTGGCCTTGAAATGTTGCTCCTTTCCTTTCCCTGACTTCTTTTTTTCATCATACTGCACTACATTGCAGTCTGTGCCTGTGTATCAAAGGTAATATTTTGTTAGACTGCCTAAGGATATTTTTATTGTTATTCTTACTGTTGTTATTATTCCAACAATTATTGTGATTGTTGGTATTATTACCTGTGGGTGCTGGTTGACAGCTGGCTGAACATGAGCCAGTGTGTGCCCAGGTGGCCAAGAAGGCCAATGGCACCCTGGCCTGTACCAGAAATAGTGTGGCCAGCAGGACCAGGGCAGTGATTGTCCCCATGTACTCGGCACTGGTGAGGCCACACCTCGATTGCTGTGTCCAGTTCTGGGTCCCTCAGTTCAGGAAGGACATGGAGCTGCTGGAGCCAGTCCAGAGAAGGGCAATGAAGCTGGTGAAGGGTCAGGAGCACAAGTCCTACAAGGACTGAGGGAGCTGGGGGTGTTTAGCCTGGAGAAAAGGAGGCTGAGGGGGGACCTTATCACTCTCTACAACCCCCTGAAAGGGGGGGTGTAGCCAGGTGGGGGTAGGTCTCTTCTCCCAGGTAACAGGAGGAGAGGACAAAGTTTCAAGCTGCACATGGGGGTTTAGGTTGTACTTCAGGAGGAATTGCTTCACAGAAAGGGTGATTAGATGTTGGAATGGGCTGCCCAGGGAAATGGTGGAGTCACCATCCCTGGGGGTGTTCAAGGAAAGACTGGACCTGGCACTTAGAGCCATGGTCTAGCTGATGGAATGGCTATGCTATGATGGCATAGGTTGGACTCGGCGATCTCAGAGGCCTTTTCCAACCTCATGGATTCTGTGTGACTCTGTGATTACCATCATTATTATCATTATCACCACAATTATCACTATTATCATTACTCCTCTGCTCGAAGCCCTGAGCGGACCCGGAGGCGTGAGGGGGGTCCTGCACACAGCGCCCCCTAGCGGCGGCCGCCGCCGCGCAGTAACGCGCGCGCCGTGGGCGGGGCCGTTCCGTCCCGGCGGGGCGCGCGCGGCTCCCGGTGCCCNCCATCGGCACTGTCACCATGCTGAGCCGCAGCTCCTTCACCAGCCTGGTGGTGGGCGTGTTCGCCGTGTACGTGGCGCACACCTGCTGGGTCATGTACGGCATCGTCTACACGCGGCCCTGCCCGGCGGCGGCGGACGGCGCGGCCGGGGGCTGCATTTGGCCCTACTTGGCGCGGAGGCCCAAGCTGCAGGTGAGCGGGGCGGGGACGGCCCTCGGCGCACTGCCCGAGTCACGGGCTCCTCGGCACCACCCCTGTCCTGCCCCCTGTCCGCGCCCTCTGCCCCCTGTCCCTGCTCCCGCCCGGCCCAGCCGCTCCCGCGCCCTCTGGTAGTGCTGGGCCTTGTGGAGCGCGTCCTTGGTCTGTGCACGCGTAGGACTTGGGTTCGGGTGTTCTTATTGATTTCGGATATCTGCTGTCATACGCGTACTGGTTAGAGCAGCCTTGCGGAAGAAATGCTGGGCCTGTTTAGTTTAGAGAAGACTGAGAAGGCATCTCATTAATTCATGTAAATATCTCAAAGGACGGGTGCCAAGGGGATGGTGCCAAACTCTCTTTAAGTTGTTCCCGGCGACAGGACGAGGAGTAATGGCCATAAACTAAGACACAAGAAGTTCCACTTCAATGTGAGGAAAAACTTCGTTACGTTGAGGGTGAGAGAGCACTGGAACAGGCTGCCCAGGGAGATTGTGGAGTCTTCCTGTCTGGAGCCATCCCGAACACACCTGAATGTGTTCCTGTGTTACCTGCTCTAGGTAACCCTGCCTTGGCAGGGGGGTTGGACAAGGTGATCTCCAGAGGTCCTTTCCAGCGCTGACAGTTCCCTGGTTCTGTGAAATGGCTCCACTTCCTTCAACTTCCTGAACAGGTCATCCCATTAAAATGTATTTAGTGACTGTGATTCTGCCCCCAAAAGGGCTGAAAGACTTTTTTTGAGTACACTATTTTCTTTTACTGGGTATACAACCTCCTGCAACTGGGGGAATTAGTGAAGCTGAAAGACAGACCTGTACTCTAAACATAGTGATGATACATGAATTTATTTTCATACTCTGATTTCTCTCTGCTGTGTTTTGGTTTCAGTTAAGCGTGTACACTACCACACGGTCAAGCATTGGTGCTGAGAGTAATATAGATCTCGTTTTGAATGTGGAGGATTTTGATATTGAGTCCAAATTTGAAAGGTAAGGATCTGAACCAGTAGTACCCAAGGTATCAGAGTTCTCTATTTAATTCTGAAGTGTGCATCCTAAGTAGGAGTTACATGGACAGAAGCATGCATGAAGCAAGGTAGATTTCACTATTGGTTAGCTTGGTGCTGTTTTCAGCCATACAGGCAAACGTTTTGCAGAAATGTGCCTTCCATTGAGAAAATCTAAAGACAAATGTGCCTGGAAATGCCTGAGACTTGCCTTTAATCACATAGGTAGGACACTGGCTGCACGTTATGTTTTGTCCATAATTGCTGTGGCTTCAGACCTGAAACAGGACTTGGATGTCAAGCTATGTTCTCCTTTCCTGTGTTTTAGCAACATCCTTTTCCATAACTGTTTCTCTGCTAATAATCATACAAGAAAACCTTCTTTACTGATAATTTAGGGTTTGGGCATCTTTTGAATGGATAGAGGTGCCAAGATTGTGCTCTTAGAGAAATTTTTTAGTGTAACAGTGCACTCTACAGAGGTGCTTTGTACAATTAAAATGACTGGAACTACTTGTTTTGTTCTTCATATTTGCTGCCTCACTTTTTGTTTGTTTGTTTTTTTAAAATAATTTCCTCACTGTTGACTCTCTTACTGTAGTCTCCTAGGTTCTTTCACTCTCCATATTTTCTGTGATTAAAGAACTTGTTGGTTGCAGTTTAGGTCATATTAAACTTCATCTCTGACAGACCTTATAAGAATTGTTTTACTTACAGGGACTGCTAAGCCATGGAAAGTGTTCAGAGCAGAATAAGCTGAGCAAGACTACAGGAATAGAGGAGGCATTATGCAAGGGTGCAAGTAGGATGATTTCTTGGCTAGTACAAGGGGAGTGACTTCATGGTTTGGGGCTCCAGTTTAGAGTTCTGTGCTTGGCATGCCATAGCTGTGAAGACATTTTATTAATGCAAAGTGCATGACAAAACTTTGTGATATTCTTTTTAAACTTTGTATCATGTATACTGTCTGTGATACATATTCAGCACATGGAAGGCTGTTTGTTACAAGTGCTGTCACAATTTTGGTCCTGTGACCTATCAGTAGAGGAAAGCAACAAAAGAACTGATAATGCAGTCCTGTGTTATCTTGTTTCCTGTGTTTCCTTTAAAAATAAAGTATGAAGTGGACAAAGGCTAAACTATCTTAAGATAATAGTAAAACTTTGGAAATGCATATATTGTGATATGTACTGGAATGTAAAAAATTATCCCATCCAGCCATGGAACATGTTAGCCAGAAGTAACTGTTGTGTTCCAGGCAACCGAAATGTTTAGTAATAGCTAAATATTTCAGCATGTGCTAAGTCATCTCATAATGTATTTATTTTGTATTTTAGGACAGTGAATGTGTCAGTACCAAAGAAAACCCGAAATAATGGCACGTTATATGCGTTTGTATTTCTTCATCATGCTGGCATTTTGCCGTGGCATGATGGTAAGCAGGTGCATATAGTAAGTCCTCTAACCACGTACATGGTCCCCAAACCAGAAGAGATTAATTTGCTCACTGGTGAATCAGCCACACAGGTAGGTGTGTGTTCCATCTATAGAATAACGTCTACAAAATAAACAATTTCTTTTATAGACACTTCTAAAGTTAGTATCTGCAGTGCTTGCATCTTTAAACTAATGATGATACAATGGAAAAAAAAATCAAAATCCTCTTCTTGATTATCGTGCTAATAGCAGACTGTTCAGCAGAGCAGAGGCAGAGCTCTTTAAAACACTGGCTAGTTATTAAAATACTTCCCTAGTTAACAATAATTGCTTCAAGGATTCATTGCTTTTGGTAGAAATACTGTATTGCTCTATAACAGCATGGTGCTGCTTTCTATAGTAAATTGAATTCATATGAAATAATATGCTTTGCTGTTGTAAAATAGTGCAATAAGATATGAAGACAGATAATGTTTGGTGGATCATTCCATCCTTTGGACTATTTTGAAGTAATATCTGATTCCTGTACAGTCCTGCTTTCAAAGTAATTTTTTCTTATTAATATCCACATTGCTAAGGTATAAAGATTAATTAGGTGAATATTCCTTCTTGATGAACAAGGCTGTGAATGGACACTGAAGTTTTTCAGTGTCAGATTGTGGTGGGCCTTTATAATCCGTTCTTTTGTATTTCAGCAAAATACTTTGATCTGGTCAAAATTAAGGTAAAGTGTTTCTTAGTGGGCTTCTGATTTTTAATGTAGTTAATGACTCCTGGATTCTGTGAGTTAGACTATTACCCTATTCAAAATTTTGCATTGGTTAGCAGTATGTATTTTTATTCTTTTTTTAAAGCAAATTGAAGCAGAAAAACAGACCAATGCCCTGGATGAACCTGTCTCTCACTGGAGGTCAAGACTAACCTTAAATGTCATGGTGGAAGATTTTGTGTTTGATGGATCATCCCTCCCTGCTGATGTTCACCGCTACATGAAAACGTAAGTCAGTGACTTAATTTCATCAGATATGTTATTATAAACTTAAGGCACATTGCTTCAAAAATTCTCCCTGACCTTCTTTCGTATTTTATGTTTAAATGTGCACCTAGAGACAAGAACAGACGCTCTTAATGCTTGCATTTTGGTAGTGACAAATTGCTGCTAAGATATTATGCACTAGAAAACCTTACTGGAGGTACCTGGTTCCTGGGCAGCTCAGAGTTTAGAGTGCTTTTTCTGTGTGGAGTTATAGTAAGGCAAAGCAGGACTACAAAGATACAGGTAAGATGCTACAGCAGACTTCAAACCCATTTGTTCTCCAGTTGTCCTTCTGGCTTTCAGGGCAATTGCCATCCCTTGGCCCTTTCCAGTTATCCTTCATCTACAAGTTATCTGTACAAAGCTGAAGTGCTGAGGAGGCACAGCTAATCTCCTGTGATAACTTTTTTTCTCCCTTTATGATTGGCTTTATTTTACTTTGACAGTGTGTGTTCCTACATGATGTCATTTTCCTCAAGAAAATACTGACAAGCAGGGATGGGTTTTTAGGCCAGTAGGTGCAGGCAGTAGCTTCTGCTCACAGCTGGCTTCAGTCGCTTCCAGTATCAAGCATATAAGTAGTGCTGTATAGGCTTGTGCTGCTGTATGTTAATGCCTTTCTCTACAAGTACCCCCTTAAGTCCAGAAGTAGTTGATTAACCAGCAGACCCCAGGGTTCTGGGATAGCTTCCCAGCCAGAATAGATAAACTTAGTAACTCGTAAGACAGACCCATAAAAAAAAGGGGTTGTTGGACTGGGGTTGATGAACAAGGATGTTTTTTCTGGTTGATTTGCAATGGTGCTGTTTTGTTATTGCATTATACAGGAAAATTGTTTGGCTATGAAATAACCTGCTGCAATTTCACTAACAATAGCTTTAATCATAGTGATTACATAGAAATCACTTCAGTTAAATAACCAAGCACTATTTCTGAGCCTCAATTTAGCACTTTTTGTGTTACTGTTGCACATTATGTGTTTAGTATGCAGTCTTTCCTATCATGCGTAGAGCCTTCTTTCTTTTGTCAACAGCTAAAATTCAACTTTCAGCCTTTAAAAATCTCCATTATGCTACTTGGATTTCTAGCAAGAACATCACAGTGTAGATAACTGCCTTTCTAGTGAAGACTAAGAATTTGTCTCTGACAAAGCAATTGTATGTAGATCATCATTTGCTAATAGCTTTACAGTAATTTTTTTTTGATAGAGGGCTTTGATTTGAGGGCTTGATTTTACAATTTGATAGAGGGCTTGAAGGCTAGGAAGTTTTTATTGGATTCGTGTAGGTTGATGAAGTGGTAGAGCAATCCAAATGAGAGCTTGTGTAGATGGCAGAGAAGATTTCTGCTCCTTGTACGCTCCCTGCCGTAGCATCCGGCCTTCCCATTTGTGCATCAGCCATCACGTTCATGGTCCTGTGTGGGCTAGAGCATGCGATTGACATCCTGCTGGGCACACAGGAGTGGGGGAGATGGTGGAGAGGTGTCATGGTCGCAGTTAGGAGGGGGATATTTGAGACAAAGGATACAAACATATGGCAGTAAACTTCAGCATGTTTCTCTTCCACAGACTTTTAAATTTCCCTTGGTCATGCAAAAGCTTCAGCATCATCACAACCAATTTCATTTGTATTTTTATTTGCTTATTCTGTCTTTGTATAGAAGAGTAAAAACAAACAAAATTTTTCAATACAGATATCTTTCAATGAAAGATTGATTCTAGTCTAGTGGCTAATTTCTTGCTGTGTGTTAAAAGAAAACGTGCCTGAAAGGATGGTGGGAAATTTGTACATGGGTAGGTCTGAAAGTGATTAATGAGTGTTAATTTGAATAAAAGTAGTTTTCTTTTTAGATCACTACAGTCATAAAATCCATGTTTAAACATCCTAGGGTTCAGTTGGGGAAGACAGTGCATTACCTTCCAATATTATTTATTGATCAGCTAAGCAACAGAGTGAAAGATTTGATGGTGAGTAATAGAATACCTTTAATTACATTTAAAAGTTTTAACAGTTATCTTCAATGTTGTTTTAATTAAGATTTTCTCATAGGTTGTTTGCTGTAATGAAAAAGTAAAAACGCACAAAAGGACTCAATGACCATTTAACTTAATGTGATCTACTGTGGTACCTGCAGAAGCTGGATCTGGGTTTTGAGACTTCTCTCTGGCAGAAGTATCTGTCAAGCGCTGTCTTCTATTCCACCAAAGATGTTTGGATTCCATTGCTTCTGCCTTTTGGGTAGATATGGAGGACATCACTGTAGCACCAGCAGTGGCAGGACCAGTCTCCTCAATAGTTGGACTCCCTAAGATGAAGAAGTTGAGTTAGCATCCCAGAGTAGCTCCTCATACCTTCTAGGGAAATAAGCATATTGACATATCCACAGCTGATAGTGGAGCTACACTTGAGATAAGTCAGTAGCTATTCTCTTATCTCTTCAAAATTCACTTGTGGTTACATTTCTTGGTGCTGCTCTCTATCATGTTAGAGTAACTTGAGCACCTGAAAGCTTGGTGTTACAGTATGTCCAATGATTTTGTGCACTCAACTAAATCAGGGCTTTGAAACTGCAGTAATGGAAATACGGAAGGATGAAGTTGGATGAGATTTCTGGAGATTGCTAGTCCAATGCCCCTTCTCAGAACAGGATCACATAGAGTGAGTTGTTCAAGACCTTTTCCAGTTGAGTTTTGGTTATATCCAAGGATGGAGAGGCCACAGCTTCTATGGGCAGCCTGCTTTAGTGTTTAGTCATTCCAGCAGTTTAAAAAAAAAAAAAAAAAAGGCATTTATAAATTTAAGTAGAATTTTCTGTATTCAGTTTTTGCCCAACTCCTCTCTTGTAGGAAATCATGCAGTTCCTTTGCTACAGGTTACACATGGCAGTCCCCAGTATCTAAATTATATTGATCTTAGCAGCTCTTAGTTAAGCCTTGCAGTTCTTTTCGGTTCCATTGACTGGAGTTTTGTAATTGGAGTTACTGAGAACAGCAGTCTTGGGGAATGTCTCAAAACTGTTAAATGAGCATGTCTGAATTCTCCATCTTCTAGATGGAAGCCTTGGTAGATGTAAACTTCCCATAGACCTTCTAAATTGTCTCTCCAATTCATTACTTTAGCTCAGACAAAGAATTTTGTTACTTAGTGTTCAGGAGAATCTTTACAAACTTGTGTCCCTTCCACCCCAAATTTGTACAGTAAAATAAACTCCTAAGCATTTGCTACAAGTCTTGATAGCAGATAGTTTTGTCCAGTATTTCTTTGGATATATATTTGTAATGTCTCTATTAGTGGTTGTTGTCCTTTGTTTTATCACAGCTCATCCAGTCCAGTTCTGTACATTCATGTGAACTAATAACTGGTCATGTGCCCTGTTTACAAATAAATTCAGCATTCTCATGTTACTAATGACATTCCTGCAGTTGTCATGCATGTCACGGTTACTGCTGTTATAACTCACTGCCTTAGAAAGTCATTAAAGATCCTGGGAAGTGCTGCAAAGACTATTCCACTAAAACCAGTAAACTTCCCCTTCAGCACTGGCTTACATGATGTCCCAGTAGTGACTGGCCAAACTGCTCTCAAGCACTGCAGCAAGAGTGGTCTTGTAGTAAACATTCTGTGAGAGAATGAGGGGTAAATGAAGAGCAGGAAAGAATAAGGAAAGAAGGTGGTACAGCTTTCCTGGAGCCTGGTTAATGTTTGACTGTAAATAGGGGCATAGACAATGTCTGTTTTCTATTCTGACCTAAAATCATGGAGCTGAAGATGTGTTTTTCCTGCTTGTGCTGGGCTGTATAGATTGTCAGCTGACTCTCATTTTGATCAAGATGTAGGTCTTCTGTGGTAAGTATTGCAGAGGAGAGATTGTGTTTGTCATGTTCTTAAATATGCTTGCCAATGCTGGGGTTTTGGGGATTGCACAGAATTTAACAGAGATAATTTTAAAAATCATACCACTGAACTTATTTGCAGTGTTTGCACACTGATTTGTAGTATTGATTAAGTAGAGTGCTAGAAGTAACGTGTGATGCTCTGATGCCATACTGCAAGAGTAGGTTGTATTGCAGGGATTTGGTCATTCCTAGCTTTCAAAGGCTTAGCAACCATCACACATCGAGGTTGTGAGGCACCACTTGTGGACTTTTAGCTGTTTGTTGAGAAAGAATTCATTCTTCTAATCTTATCTTTATTTTAGAATTCCCGTCTGTCTTCTGTTGCAATCTGATTTCTCCCTACACTACCCCTAACTCCTCCTTTGTCGGTGGAGAGTGCACTTGCCACATGCTGCTTACCCAGGCATTTGCAAAATTTTTGTTGCTTGTTCATCATCCACAGATAAAATTTCTTTTCCCTTTCTCCCATAAATGTTAATGCTGTCTTTGATAGACTGGGAAATTGAAATTAGATTAATTGAATTACAGGAGTCCTTTGAAAAGGAGAAGCAGTCTGGAAGATGTTTATATAGCTTTTGGTAAACAGCTGTAGAATCTTCCCAGGATTCTCTACAGTTATCTCTAACCAAACTTGTTATTTTGTTTCATTCAGTCCAGAGGTCCCTGACACTGTTCTAGTTTCTCAAGCTTTTCTCTCTGCTGTATTCATAAAATTTTCTCAGCTTCCCTTCTTCTCCCTCATGTGCCTGCATGTTCTGTCACTGTCTGAAAAGCTTACAGGGTCTTGGGAGGGCAGTGAAATTGAGATTTGTTTGTACTTACTGGAGGAAAGAGTGAATGGGAGAATTAACGTAGCCCTCAGTTCACATCTGACTGATAGATGGGCAGCCTAAAACCATGTTCTGTGTCACAAGAATCAGAAGAAGTCCATTCACCTCAGTTTGGTGTCAGCTAACTAATTACTGTAGGAAGAGAGGCAGTGTAGAATAGCAGGTCTGAGATGGGAGTTGTGATTGGGAGTAATTAGGAGCCTGGAGCAGTAGATCTTGAACTCTTGCAAAGTGTCTGCCCATCTTTAGTCCTGAGATATCCTTGGAAATGTAGAACATCCTGCCTGAACTTTTACTGAGGTAGCTGCTGAGTATTCTAACTTCTGAGAGGACAAGGGTTTTTTTTTTGGGGTTTTTTTTTTTTAAAAAAACCTGTTTGAGAGTTGGATATGGAGAGCTATCATGCAGAAGGAGCTGAGGCAATTTAAGACTTTTTTTTTTTTCCAGCGTAAGTAACGCGTAAGTGATAAAGTAGGATTAGCTGAAATTTATTCTTTGGGGGCCAGGAAGAAAGTTTTTCTCATACCCCAGATACCAAAATTACCTTACTTAGCTTTAGCTGTGGTGTTTTCACTAGTCTGAGCTATTGGCATCATCTTGCTTCCTTATCCTTTCAGTTTCTCTCAAAATCAGCCTCAATGTCGTAAATTTCTGACTGTGGCCTTTGGGATACAATTTGTTTGTTGGTTGAGGTTTTGGGGGGGTTTTTATATTCTAGTTTAGGTAATCTTAGCATAAACATTCAGAGAAGAACTGTCAAAAGAATTGTCTTAAGCACACTTTTCCCACTTTATGCTGCCATCTCAGAGGCATTTATATACAGGAACAGTGAGGTTGCTATAGGAACTTGAACAGAACAAACTGCTAATTTAACATTTCTTGGAAAAAACACAAAGATTTAAAGCATGATATGGAAGTCTAAGATCTTATTCCCTTTAAAAAACAAACTGAGTTCTTAAAATTGTGTGATTAAATTACAGTGTGATTAAATTACAGTGTGATACAATTACTTTGTTTATTTTTTAAAAATAAATGGAAGTAATTGTTGGCATTTTTTTGCTATTGAAATGAAACTGTCTTTTTGAAATGCAGGTTATAAATCGTTCAACAACAGAGCTACCTCTTACAGTGTCATATGACAAAATATCTCTTGGAAAACTCCGATTTTGGATCCACATGCAGGATGCTGTGTACTCCCTCCAGCAATTTGGTACGCTTACCTTTAATGACTTCAGGCCAAGAAACCATAACCAATCCCTCAGTTTGTTTCTTTTATGTACATAAATGACACTTTTTTTTCTGGATAGCTGGTGAAGAGGTTTAATGCTACAAATCTTGTAGCTAATCTCAAGTTAAAAATACATGTTGGCATATGGTAGGGAACAAGAATACACAGGTGAACTAATCATTTTTAAAATGAATTTTATTTGAATAGTACTCTTTAAAAGCATAAGAGGACATAATCAAGAAGAGCATTTTCACTATGGGTTTCTCCTATCATCCATGGAACAGAAAACTTGGATCAGTGGTACATAGGCTTTGATATAAGGTATATACAGCTGTTCACTGTAGCTGTATATCTGCAGTGAAATACAGGTGGGCCATCCTAAGTGAAATCCAACTGCTTCTCCTTAGCTCAGGCTAATGCATGTTAAAGCTACAAGCTCCTAAAAATAACTGTCTTGAAAGAATCAAGTAATTGCTTGCTCAGAGTTTGTGTAGGGCATTTGTCTGCCATCACTTCTCCATAATTTTTTATAAGTGTCCTCAGAACTGAAATTTTCATGTTCCATGCCTCAGTTGTCTTGTGAAAGACACAGATACCAAGACCTCTCATTCCAGGAGTACCTCCTCTGCCTGGAAAAAAATCCTAAAATGCTGCATGTTCCCCATAAGTATATAGATAGTGAAACATAAGGTTTGGAATTTTGCTATTGGAGTAATTTCTGGAACAGTCACCTTAGATTAGTAGCAAAACACCAAAATCACTTGAAAATGGCCACGTTCTTGCTATGATGGCAAAGTAAGTTGGTGCTGACCTCAAGCACCATTGCCATAAATGCAGCATTGTGTATTTTCTGAGAACTGTAGACTTCAATCATAGTATTGCATTTGTGACCATATTTCTCACTGACTTTTGTTGTGCTTCACATTGTAGTCCTTTTCTCATTTTTCAGTTTTTGATGTGAAGCTCACTCTTCTTGTCTATCAAATTAAAATTCAGAGGCCAATTTGAAAAATCTATTTTTACTTCCCGCTCAGGCCAAAATGATTTCCTGTGTCTTGCCATTTGTGTCAGGTGTTCAGCTTAGGCTGTAATTACACAACATGTTTAAGGCACGTTACAAAGCACATTGTAATTACATAAGGTAGAGGCTTGCAACCGATGGGTTTTGTTTATGGCAAGCCAAATAACTTGCCAAGATATAGGTAGATAGGGATTTTAAATAAAAGCTTCTATCATGTTTTGGATTTATGATTCCTTAACGAAACTTGTGCAGGTGATGTAAGATTCCTTTTATATTGGACTTGAGCATAACAGCAATGAACTGTCTGATACTTCTTGCACAGTGACTTGTTATTTTTCATAGGGTTTTCAGAAAAGGACGCAGATGAAGTAAAAGGAATTTTTGTCGATACTAACCTGTACTTTCTGGCTTTGACATTCTTCGTAGCAGCATTCCATGTAAGTGGTTTCAGTTTTTAGGAAGTACATAATATGAAAAAAAAAGAAAAAGCTGGGGAGGGGGTGCTGTCTGATTTTCAGGTGTTCCATTTATTAAGAATTATTCTTGAAAATAGCTATTTCAATAGAGCAATGGAAGCATTTTCTGGTACAAGTCAGCTATATTTCCAATACACAGCTAATATAAAAGACTTAAATAAGGCAGAAATTTGAGATAATTATATAGAAATGAACAGTCTTAACTGAAATATGAAACTACCTTCATTATCACTTTTTTTACATTGTAGTTGAACCAAAGCCCCTAGAATTAATATGCCTGTCAACATTGGTTTAAATTTTGTTGACTTCTCACAAGGTTTACCACTGCAGTGGTGTAGCTGGGACACCTATACTAGGGTTTGAGTCTCTGACTTCTAATCCCTGCAGAAATTTAGATTAGCTGAAATAAAATGCTTCCAAAAATCTTGCTGTAAAGTGTGGAGCACTCATGGTTATTTGTTGTTGTTGTTGTTGTTTGTCTCTTTCTTAGCATTGGCTTAAATCTGAATCTTGGTTTTAGACACTGTGAATATTTTTGTAATCTACAGTTACACTCAACACAATTCCCATACTTTGGGAAAAATAAGAACTTGCCTGGAATGTTATGTTTCTTTATACCTACATTACAAGTAGTTAATTTGATTGGAAAGCCTTAGACTTCCATGACATACTAATTTAATTTTTTCCACTCTGTTTATGAAGTTGCAAGGTATCTGTAGACTGGGACAAGCTTTTCTGATACTTTGGTTTTTTTGTGCATTGTTTTCCCACATAATTTTTAAAAATCCCAAGAACCCCCTCCCATAAACAAACAAATCCCACAAAAACAACTGGAAATTTTCTCATTAAAATCCATGGACCCAAGAATTTTTGGAATCTGTGTTCGAATTTTTTTAAGGCACTGCATGCTTAAAGGAAATACTGAAAAACATACTGAATGAAAATATACTGAATGAAAATAAAAAAGCTTCCTACAAATAAATTGAATTCTAAAATGTCCTGGAACCATAGGTCGACAGAGGAAACCCGGCTTGCTATAGTGTAGAATTTTTTTTTAAAAGCTTTGATATTATCCAAGCCTAAATTGACTATCAATCCAATACAGAGCATTTTCGGTCTAATTTAGTGTGCCTTTCCCTGGTCTCTCAAGGAGGTGTGTGGTTCCTCAGGGTCCTCATTCTTCACCCTCTGTGATGAGTTACCCTGTGTTGGGTCCCTGACTTTCTTTACAGGACAGTGATTTGTGCAGCATTGCAATGGTAGCAGTATTTGGAATTCATCCTGTCATTTTGTACTACTTTTAGAGCCTAGGCTTCTAAAACCGCTTTTCTGTTTAGCTTTTATTTGTGAATCTTTATTTTCATTTCTGTAGCTTCTAAAATGGGGGTTTTTAATACCATGTTGAATGCATTGTTAACGTTTTCAGTCTCTAATTAGTGCATGTTTCAAGCAAATGAGTATGTTTCTTCCCATTTGCAGCTTCTCTTTGATTTCCTTGCATTTAAAAATGACATCAGCTTTTGGAAGAAAAAGCGGAGCATGATCGGGATGTCTACAAAAGCAGGTATGGACTAGAATGCAAACTGTTGTCTGTGCACTGTCTGTTTTATGATGTGTGCTTTCAGTCTTGCTCTAAGTTGACACTTTGTAGGTTCAGAGATAGCAAAATGAGATAGTTTTGTGTACGAAGAAGAGATGGCTACCAGTCTACACAGTTAGATGGTTCTAACTTAGTTCTGTGCTCAGGTATCACTTGAGCACTTGTGTCACTTCTGAGGTTTGACTGTCTTGGAATCAGGAATTAGATTAATATTGAGTCTGTTACCATGTTTTCCTTCTGAGGAACAGAGAAGTACTTTGAGAAAAGAACGAAGACCAGAAAAAGTTCTGTGGGTGGAGAAAATGTGCTTTCATGGGTAATGCTGTTCTGCAAGTCCCTTGTGTTCCTTGTAGATAACTACAGGTTCCAAAGTATTTGTGGGTGGAAAGTGCTGTAGTGTAATGCTCTTACTTGATTTGGTCTTTGATGTAAACAGGAGCAATAGAGGCTCCTGGGGTGGGGGGAGGGGGAGAGCATGGGAGGGTTGATTTGATTTGTGTATAGGAAAGATGAGAGAAGGACAGTGATCTGACATCCTGCCAAGCCTTCCTAGAAACAGATGAAGGTTTTTCCAATAGATTTTTTCCAATTTTGATTATAAAGCAAAATTATAAACCTGGAGTCACGTGACCTCTGAGACTATCCCTAATTCTATCATATTTACAGATGGATTAAAACATGTAAGGATCATCAATACCAGGGGGAAAATAAATGGCATGCTAATTTATGATGAACAGCATGTTTTTCTCATGTAGAGAATCGATGTATCATTTTTATGAGAGTGCATTTGTTTTTTTTTGAAGTAGTTGTACTGCTTTTGGCATGTGTATGCCAAAAAGTTCATAAAAATTCAAAACAGTCCATGGAATTTCAGAAATAAGAGTCAATTGCCAGTTTCAAAATTCAGTAAAGTCAAATTGAAAAGACTTGACATTTACAAACAATAAATGAGTTTCAAAGATTGACATTATATTATCCGACAGCCTTTCAGCGTCCTGGTGACAAGAATCAGGTCCATGTAGTTCCTAATAGTACTGATACATTGCTGAATTGCTGAAGTACAGAAGTCTTCATTAAATGTTCCAATTTTCTTTCATCTCCTGTGATAAAGACTGCATAAAATGCTTTTGTCCTGTATTTGTCCAGAGATCACTGGCTGTTTCTAGGACTACTAGATATATCAAGAAGTACACAGAATAAATTCATGCTTAACTGTGTAAGACAGAATTACACTAAATAGGCCATCCATCTTCTGTCATCTCAGCTGTTCATTTAAATATTAATAAGCCTTCCATTTTCGTTTTTTCTGTCTAGTGCTTTGGCGGTGCTTTAGTACTGTGGTAATATTTCTTTTCCTTTTGGATGAACAAACAAGTCTATTGGTACTGATCCCAGCAGGCGTTGGTGCAGTGATTGAGGTGAGTTCTTAAAGCTGTAGCACCAGATACCAGTATTTGCAGCAACATCCATAGTTTATAGTAGAAAAAAGAATGCTAATACTGGGAAGTTCTGCTGTAGCTTGTATGCCCTCAGCTTTCAGGGGCAGAGGAGATTGTGTCCCTTGATCAAATAACTAAACTGGAAGTATCAGGTTTTTTCTGGGATGGTCCAGCTGATACTGTAGAAATCAAACATAGAGTGACTCTGAGGTTCCACCTATCACATCATCTGATAGGACTCACCCCTGGCCAAGCACGTATAACCATGTCAACAAGCCTGCATGGAAGCGTTGTCAAAGAGCAGGCTGTGCACCCACAGACAGGGCCAGTACTGAGCTGATTGGGAAAGGAGGAAAAGGGGGAGACTGCTGCTTGTGTGCATGATTCTGCAAGTCCTAGTGGGTTGCAGGTAGCCCAGTTGTCTCAGAGTGACAGCAATCATATGGATAGTACATCTCAGAGGAATTTGTCTGCTAGGGAGAACTTTTTCACAACTTGTTCTTAACTCCTGTTTCTCATGCAGTACTGATAGTGACATCAATTCTGTAAGAAGTGATTTGCTCACTTGCATCAAAGATAAATGATCAGTAAAGGATCTTTGCCCTATTCCCCCTTTTTTAGTTTGGAATAAATGGTGGGTGAGAATAGTGGTGTATCTAAGGTTAAACAAGTGAACCTTGTCCACAAAAAGCTTCATGGAGTGTACCTCTCCTGGGGAGCTGCATTGCCTAAGTTGTCGAATCTGTATAGCAGTGTGGGTACATGAGTAAATTTTCAGGTGAACTGAAACTTTTAGTTTACGTTAGGGTCAGGCTGTTGCAGCTGTACAGTAATTAACCAAATAATTCAGTGGATTCACTGACTTTTGCTTGTAGTCCACTCTTGAAATGTAATGACCATGTAAGCGCCAACCTAATCACTGTTAGGAGTTCCTTCATCAAAAGCATGTAAAAACTTGCTTGGCAGGTGACTACTGGGGAATTTTCTAAATGCCTGGCCTGGGCAGGTGCTAACCTCACCTAGGCACTGCAATCCGGATATCCTGGAAGGACTAAATTACTTCACTTAAAGTACATCATCTGATAAAGAGACTTAATAGTGTAGGCTCACAATGTTGTACTTGTTTGGTGACACGGCATTTGGTTTGTGTAGACACAGGCAGTGTGCTGCAATCAGGCTGCTACTGCTTTATGCAATGGGTTCTTAAAATAGTGTGCCGGGTCGGCCAAATTAGAGGAGAAATATCCTCTGAGGGAAGGCAGGTTACCACCACCCCTCCCCCAAACCCAGGTTCGGGAAAGGAAAAAAAAATTCCTCGAAGGAAAGTGAAAGAGAGAAACACTATTTATTAAACAAACACACAGAAAGGATAACAAAACTAAATAACAAAACAAAACAAAACAAAAAATCTCTCACTGTGGAGAGAAACCTGGAAAAATTCAGAGTCCTCTTTGGGTGTGGCCTCTTCCCTCCTCAGAGATGGGTCGGTGGGGGCCCTTCCAGGAGGCCTTGGAAAAGGAGTTCTCCCCTGGTGTGGTCCAATGTTGTAGAACAGTCCCAAAAAAGAAGAAGGAGGAAGAAATCCAAAAAAGGTCTCAGGAAAACTCTCTCTCTCTGGAGAAAGGGAGCTGAGAGCTGTCTGAAGAGCAAAGTCGCTGCCCTCCACACTCTGCCGCCGAGCCCAGAGAGAGCTGCGTGTGTCCTTGAGAAATTGTTTTGAAAAGTTCGCTTTCCTCTTGCACCCAGTCTTAAAGGCACAGGATTCATCTTCTGGGCATAGAGTGGTGATAGGGGATACACATCATAAAGTCATCCCAAGACAAATAGGTATTCTGGAATCTTGATTCTAATTATCTGAATCCTTCATAAGGCATTCCTTTGTATAATTTTTTATGTGCACATTTTGTTTTTGCTAATCACAGCTCTGGAAAGTGAAGAAAGCCTTGAAAATGACAATCAGATGGCAAGGTCTGAGACCCAAATTTCAGGTACAGTAGACATTGCCCTGTTAATGATTACATTCTTGAATCATCCATCTGTTTCCAGGTTACTGTGCAACTTGACTTTTAGTGAAGTCAAGATTTTTTTAAAAAATTGTAGAGGTTTCCTGTGTACATCTCTTTATGAATGGTTTCATCCAATAGCAGGATGAGCATTTTCAAACCTGTTACTTTCTTTGAGGTCTTTAGAAAAAGCAGCTGTTTGTGTATATTTATGGTGCAAGAAACTTTAGAACTCCTCTGTCAGTCCCACTAAATCTTAATAGGTGGGACTGTGCTGCTGCCACTGTGTTGGAAAGGCACTCTAAAGTGGCATCATGTTTTGAAATAAGAAACTGGCTTTTTCATGAACCTGTAGGTGTATCTTCTCCATTGTGGAACTAGCAGAAGATATGACATGTTCTGGGGACAGTACACTCTTTGATGATTCTTCTGGGTAAAAATGAAGTTCTGAGACTGCAGAACATGCAGTGGCAAAGTTCAGTCTACACTGAAAGTTTATATTGTTGATAGGAGAAACAGTTGTCTAATCTTCAGTGTTTTCTTCGCAAGAAGTGCTGGGGTTTTGTGCTGCTTGGAATCTATGTGTGTGGAGCAACTGATGGCTCTGCTTGTTCCCATGTCAGTAATCAAGGAATTGTATTTAAGCAGGCAGAATTTCTGGACATACGGAGATAATCCATAACTGACCTCTTCATGGTTATGGTTTTTAATAAATGCTTCCTTTTTCTGACAAATTTTTAGCCTCTTGATTTTGCTTTTGCTTTGTGAATTCTGCTGTCGCAACAGCATTTTTCTAAGCAAAGAAGTCCTGGAAGTTTGATATAAAATACGAGGTGAAAGGTTAATCTTTTTGCCTGTATTTAGAAAGCTGCACAGGACAAATGTATGACTCTCCTATACAGAAGCTTAAAAAAAGCTTTGTTACCTGATTTAATGTAGGGAGTTGGACTGCAAATGCTTTCCCCCTATGTTCTGACTTGATTATGTTTTTTATACGTATTGCAGTTTGGTGCATGCAATGACTCTGAAAAGAAAACCGAGGAATATGATGCCCAGGTAAGAGGAAATCCTATGACTTCAGATCTACAAAGTCTGTATATGTGACCTGTTGATTGACTTGTTTTGCTCTTTTTTTCTACAAGTGTATTTTCCATGTTCTCATAGTTGTCAAGTTGATCATTATTGTGTAGATGATCAGATAGTGAAGATTCATTCCGATAATTTATGAAAGGAAACAGTGAAATAGTACTTTTGGTTGTTGAATCTGGTTGAAGCATTGCTCTGAGAAGCAGAATTGCAAGTGACTTACATGAAGAGAGGTCTGAAAGGGTTATCACTCACAAATGTGAAAGCTGATATTTGTATTTGTTTTTTGTTCTTCTTACTTTTACTGAAGGAAAGTTCATGTGGTTCCTGATCTCTGAGAGGAGTTGAGCATAGGTGACAACATTGGTGTTAATTAGGGAGCTACTTTTAGATACCAATCTTTGTGCTGTCTCTTGGTGCCTCAGCTCTAAGGTGATTGTCTGAACTGGGCTTTGGAATTTTCACCACCACCACAAGAAGTGGAAGCATAGTGGAAATGATAGCAGACAATTGGGAATAGAAGATTTTCAGGAAAAAATGTTGTGGCTGTCTTCTATTTAATGCCAAGAAAAATCTGCTGTATATAAAATGTGAAATAACAAACTGTTTTCCTTGTCTATTAGGCTATGAAATACTTGTCATATTTGCTCTATCCACTGTGTATTGGAGGTGCAGGTTACTCCTTGCTGAATGTCAAATACAAAAGGTACTTTATAAATGATCTAATATGGAATTGAAACACTCCCCATTTTTTTGACATGGTTATGGAAATCGGTTGTTTTAGTTTGATTCATAAGCCAGGAACTGGAAACTTCCTTGTTCTGTCTATCTAAAGCTGAAGAGTCTAGATGGTTTTTTAACATCCTGTATGCAACAGGCTGCTGTATTGCACAAGTAACCTGATACTACTTTAGTATAGAATTCAGTAGCTTGCATACATGAGCAAGCTGTCAATCAGAAGAGGAGGAAGAAAGCTGCCATTGATGTTCAGAGGACCAGTTGCTGATAGGAGAGATGAAAGGAATTCAGTGGCTGAACCTGTCCAATAGCAGAGAGAAGCAAAAACCTTCACAAAATTATTTGCTTTGAACAAGAGGCTGCTCTATTCCTAAATATGATAGCTAGGATGGCAAGCAAGCAAAAGCATTTTTTAGAAAGGTCTCTTTATTCCTTTAGAGCCATAGACTTCCTGCAACACAGCAATGGTTCAGCAAGAACACTTCAGCAAGAGCTGGACGTTCAATATTTCATGAACCAGTGAAACCCTTGTCCCCTTGCACTCAAAATAGCTAGTTCATTTTGTGTTGGAGAGATGCAAGCAAGTGTGGAGCCATGAGACCTTGTTGTAGGAAAAATCTGTAAACACAAGCATGGTGATGGCCATGCTGGCATTTTTTTATAGTCCTTAGGCCAGATGGGATGGGAGAAAACAAGCAGTAGTAGTTCTTCCTGATGTTATTTTAAGCTGTTGCTGCATACATGAGCCGTAACACTCATACTAGAAACTGGGGCAATTTCTGGGCTACTAGAAAAGCAGTTTTTTCAAAAGGTTTTTGCCTTAGTAAGCAGCTAACAAATACGCAGCATTTTAAAATTCTCCTTTTCTGACAAAATTCTTGAATTTGTTTAGTATTCCAAAATACTATATTCCAGGTGTTTTATGAGCTGCAGCTTAAGGAAGTTAAAAAGAAGTCATATAATAGAATTCTTGAGATTGTTAAATCAGTAAGGAAATGTGACAGAAGAAGTAATCTTAGCAGTGGATTATCCTTTAATCTTGGAGGCATTTTCTGATGCATTCTTGAAATGCTTGTGGATTACTGATATGCTGCTACAACTGTAATGTTGCTATTAATGTGTCAGTAACACAACAGTGCAAGTTTAATTTTAAATAATATAACCAGAGCATGACAGTTGTTAGCTGTTCTCAGGATTGCAAGCAGAAGTACAGAATCCCATCATTGTCTGTAGCACTACTGTTATTTTGTTAAGATTGTGCTCCATTGAACATCTGGGAGGGTTATTAGATGTAAGGGGTCTTCCACAGATTCAATGTATCTTTCAGAGATCATCAAATGTAGATTCCTTGTATCTACTTTTTTTTTTTAAGTACCTACTGTCATGGTTTGCACTGAATGGTATTTGTTGTTTGAAATTTGACAAGCCCTTTCTGTGCCATATTAAGTGTCTCTAATATTTAGAATACAGTGTTACCTTTGCAGGCTTTAATACAGTCAGGGTTCAGTGCACAGTATTATCTCATGTTAGTTATCTGATTATCGACACAGAAGTCTTAGAATAGTCTGTAAAAGTATAAAAACAGCTGATAAACCTCTTGAAACGTCTTGTATCCACTGATAAGCATCCTTTACTTAAAGTACTTTCTCTGGAGTCCCTCCTAATCCAAG
This sequence comes from Daphoenositta chrysoptera, assembly GCA_013397915.1. Taxonomy (NCBI): domain Eukaryota; kingdom Metazoa; phylum Chordata; class Aves; order Passeriformes; genus Daphoenositta; species Daphoenositta chrysoptera. The sequence continues at coordinate 925,346 of VZRO01006629.1, forward strand.
GAAGATGTGAGGTATTTAGTTCTTGCATGAAGTAATTTGTAACATAGCCATTTCTTGGAGTAGTCAGTGTACAGTCGTGTATAGGATGTGTTATAATTTTGGCTGAAGAGAAATATAACTGTACTCTCTTCTTTGTTTGCAGCTGGTACTCCTGGTTGATTAACAGTTTTGTCAATGGTGAGTCCCTTGTGTTCTTTTTTCTATTCATATTTCTTCAAATGAAGGCCAGACACAAAAGTAGAATATTAACTGCTGTCATTTGGGTCAGTGTAATACAGAGCAATAACTTACTATTAAATTATCACAGTGATTGAAAAAGGGAGAAGAATCAACCCAAAGTGAACAAAAGAATTAGAAGCATCTTCTGTCTTTAGAAAAAAAATGAGTGCAAATCACTAATTATGCAAATACAGTTGTGTGATGTACATCTGTGCATTTGTTTGTTTTCCATACTTTCTCTTCAGGAGTGTATGCTTTTGGATTCCTGTTTATGCTGCCCCAACTATTTGTAAACTACAAGGTAAGATTGAAAAGTGATAAAAGTCTACTTTTCCAGTCTAGTCTTGCAGACTTTATTACAATTTGATATTTTTTATTTCTAGATGAAATCTGTTGCACACTTACCATGGAAGGCTTTCACGTACAAAGTAAGTAAACCTCTAGTTTAAAGTTGGGTGCAGTCATTTTGAAAATTATTTTCTGTAAGAAACAGCCTAATAATAAATAGCTGAAGGATGGCATACTTTTTTTTAAGAACTAACCTTGTTTGCAACTGTCCTTAAAAAAATGAACCACTGATTTTCATTTTTCATAATGACTTCCATATAATGAGAATACTTGCATCCTAGTTTTTATGATAATACTGCTTTTTGTACTGTCAGCTGTCTTGCAAGAGTGCAGATGTTGGTCCTGCAGATAAATTTGTCAGTCTCAGTTAAATGCATTATTTTAAGAAGATGTCAAGACATCACTGACAAGGCATAGTTCTCAAGAAACAGTTAGGAATGCTAAAAGACCTTATTTTGACAGGTTGCAGGAGCTACCAGAGACTGAAGTAATGTACACACTGTTCTGTGCTAGGGTGGTAATTGTGAGCTTCTGGGCAAATGTAAGGGGGGCTGTTCCACGGAGGAAGAGGGGCTGCACTGGGGTGTCCCCACTGCTTAGACTGCCCTGGTAGGAAGTTATGCAGTGCTGCAACCAAGCTCAGTAGCAGACCTTGGAGGGGAAGGTGGGTTTATTTAAAAACAAAATCAACTCACCAACCCTTTGATGGCTGTATATCCACAAGCACCCACTTGTGTGTCCAAGTGGTTTGTGCAGTATTCAAACAGCAAGATGATAGACCCCAGTATCCCAGTCAGGATTCCTTGTGCTGATATGGATAACAAGGGACACCCACTGTTGAGTTCCCATGTCTCCTACGTTCTCCCTCGTTTGGCAGCTATATGCTAGTTTTGTTCTTGTGCTCCTAAAGAGCTGATAATGTTTTGACTCTATCATTTCCCACCTATCTCAGTCATTAGGATTTTTGTACTGTGCTTTGTTTTCCTGATCATTGTGTCCTGAGAAACCCTGGCTGGATGTGCTGGGATCATCAAGACTCTGATGCCATCAACATGTACCCTTTTTACTTGTGCTTCCACTCATAAATGCTTTCATTTTTCCTTTGTGCTGATATATTACAATTCTCCAGAACATCAGTACTTTAAAAGGAACAGTGTTAAAAACTGCTCAAGAAATGGTATCTGGTTCTGAACAGAAGATTTGGGACAAAAGAACTAAACTAAAATGTATACACCCAAAGAGACTTTAAAGGCTTTTCCATTTCTATGAGCCTATAGCAACAGTCCAACTTCCTTCTGCCTTTAAGTTTTAAGGAACCAGGGTGCATCTAGGAAAACAAATTGAAGTGTAGTTGGTAGCAGAATAGCAAATAAACAGTGTTTGATGTGGAAATAGAGACAAAAATAACAATAAACATAGTATTTCAGGCAAATACTAGGCAAATCAGCATGTTTCTTAAGAGAAGGGAGCACAAGGTGTATTAGTGAAATCATTTCACAATTTTACTTCACTAAAGATAATAACTGAGCGGAGACATCAACAGTTAAATAAACAACAAAGGGAGGTTATTCAAGCGAGTAACCTTTGAAGCAGTACAACCTTGCTGTATAGCCTTTTCTTAAAGAGCATTTATGGTTCCTGTTTAGGTGACACAGGCTACCCACAACAAAGGCTTGTGTGTATGGAGAAAAAAGTCTATTTTGTTTTCAATTATGTTTAATTTAGTGAGCTTTGGAGGGAGTAATTTACTTTTTTTAATGGATATTTAAAGTTGCTTGCTCTCTTATGCACTTCAAGTGGAAAGAAAAGTCTGAGGGCTCATTTGTGATCATTGTTTTAGAGGGCTTCATTGGATTTTTTTCCTTAGTTTGAGCTCTGACTTTTCAGTTTCTGTGGGTTTTATGTTCATGCCCTTCAAACATTTATGACGATTACCTTCAAGTGAGGTAATCTCAAAAAAAAAATTATCCAGTCTAAGCACTATTGGATGGGCTGCCTTGGTGCATTCACTTGCAGTGGCTTATGAAGAATGCCTGTGTGCCTGAAGGATGGAGCATTTAGCTTCTTCTTCCTTTTGTCATTGGAGGATCACTCACTTGAGTGTTGACTAGGAAAGGCTGTCTTTTCCAGCTTGCCAGGGTTTTAATTTTTGCTCCATGATAAACCTTTTCATAGGGTTGAGAAGTGCCATCTCTATTCTTCAGTCATTCAGATTGATGGATTTGCTTTGACCTGACAGAAAGAGCTCTCCTGTTGTAACTAATCAGAACTCTCTCCTGTCCAACACCCTCATTTTCTGCTGGTGTTTTGTTCCATCATATTGGTTCATTTTGTAGAGTAAGTCCTGTGCTTACATCACTTGCCCCCTTCTTACAATATGGATTAATGTACAGCTTGCTAAAACTGAAAGGAGCCATGTTACTGACTCAGTTTGTTAACCCAACAGTGAATATTCTGTGCTGAATTTGTTTCCAGATGTTTTTAGTGAGTTGGAACATTTTATTGCCACGTATGAGCACTAGAGCTGGTGCACTGTAAGAGTTGAGGTGTGCAGCCTCCCTGTAGATGAGAGCCAGATCCAGAGGAGTTGCCTTTCTGTTAATTTATCTTTCATTATTGCTGCAGAAATAGAGCCTATAGTATGTCTAATTGATTGGAAATTATATAGAAAATTATCCATCCCTTATTCAAGACATGGTTACTTCCAGAAAAGCACTGAAAATATGTTGAAGTCTTTCCAAGGCTGTCAAGTTAATCTTCTTAAGAGAAATAAATGAACTAATTTTACACAAATTTCTATGGAAAACGAAAGTGAAGTGACATTTTGTAAGTCTTGTCATTTGAGTAATGAATGAACAAAAGTGTGGGGGTTTTTCCAGTTTCTTTTGAAGTTTTCTCTGAAATTGAGTCTGTGTTTTTCCCCTCCCATAAAAATACTCTGACTTACCTGAAACAGTCCTACTTCCTTTTTACTTGTAACTTGTGGTCTGTAGTAGACAGTATGGTCTTCATTAGAAGAATGCATTTTAAAGTTTTAAAGTTTTAAGTTTGAAAACTTAATTTAAGTGTTGTTATAAATACGGAAGAAGTCTGTGTTACTACAGAAAAACATAGGAAGCTTGTAACTTTGTATGACTGATGACTTCCTTTCTTCACAGCCAACTGAAGCATACTTTTCTTAATTTGTAGGCATTCAACACCTTTATTGATGATATATTTGCTTTTATCATCACTATGCCAACATCTCATAGGCTGGCGTGCTTTAGAGATGATGTTGTGTTCCTGGTCTATCTCTACCAAAGATGGTATGATTTCCTTTAATATTCATTACAATTTTTACAATGCTATTAGATGGTTATAGTCCTGTTGCTATAAAGAACTATAGATTGGGAAAGACATGAAGAAGAAGTTTTATACAATAATAATGTAAAGTATAGTATGGTCTGGATAATGGTAGTTATGTATATGCCTACTGAAGGGAATGGTGAGCAGGGCACCCTGCAAAGGAGATCTCAGTGCAAATAAGAGGAACAGAAACATTTTCCCATAACTGACAGTAATCCTGGACATGATACAGAGTAGTCAAAAAATTCCTCTTCTCACAGGACTCAGAATTTTTCTCAGTTACCCCTTCTCCCTCCCCAAAACAGCTTTCTTTTCACCAGATTTGGAAGTTACACACAAAAAAAAAAAGAAAAAAACAACAAAACAAACAAAGCTAACAAAACCAAACAAAAAAACAAACCAACAAAAAAGCCCAAACAAGCAAAAACACAACCAAAAAAAAACCCCCACAAACCAAACACCAACCACAAGCCAAACCTCAGAAACATAAATACCTGAAGTAAGGGGAAGGAGAGAAATCCCTAAGCTTTTATTCACAAAAGCACTTAGGAGTTCTGGGCTTCTAGCCCTTGCTGAGGGCCACATCTCCATGTGCTCAGTGTCTGAGGTATGCTCTCCAAGTTGCTCTGCAGGGCAGTAGCGAAGGGTGTTGTCTGACGGGGGACTGCCCTGCTCAGCTTTTCTATTTATCTAGTTTGCAAACACAAGTTACCAGCTTGTCTTGTAAGTTAAGTAACTGTCGAGTTTCAGATTCTTTAAATAACTAAAATCAGATGGGGAAGAAAGTTATATGCAGTACTTATGAAATACTGTTCATAGTGAAGCTACAGAAAGTGTATTCTTATTCCCAAAAATAAACATTTTTATGTGGAGCAAACAAGAATTCTAAGCCAAGTTCACATTATACCAGAATATAGAGATATGTGTATCTAACTAATCATTAATACTAACTGCAGACTTCATTTTGGGGTTCATATAATTGCACCAAAGGGTAGTAAAATAGGTCCCCTTCTGAGGTATTTTTGTAGAAGTTAAGAGGTTAGCAGCTTCTGATAGGGGCTGGGCACTGGTTTCAAGTTTGAGAGGTATCCTGGATTGCTTGAGAAAAGACTCCAGCCAAGCTTTAGGGGAGCTAATACATCTCTTAAGAGGTCCTGTTATGAGACAACTGGTTAAGTCATATTGAGAAGAAGCTGATATGTCTGTACAAATCTTTAAAGATGTTGGGTTTTGCCACAAATGGGAATAGAGAATATGATGACAAAGAAATTCACTTTTAAAATTAAGCATCACAGAACTACTTAATTCCTTCAGGTAGGAGACTGTAATGTAACTAATGATTTGGTTTTTTCTGCCAGGCTTTATCCTGTGGATAAGAGCAGAGTAAATGAGTATGGAGAATCTTACGAAGAAAAGTCAAAAAAAAAAAGCTCATAGAGAATAACTAAGAACTGAAGAAGATTCTGACCCCTGGACTGACCGCTGGACTCTTAATCGCTTTGTGTATTACCTGGTCTTAAGGAAGGAAAAACTTATTTAATAAGAGTATTTTTAAAGCTTATGACAGAACTACATGGATGATACATCTTCTATATTGCCAAAATCTAGTTTTGATACCCTCGTCTTTCAAGACTCTCTTCTGTCCTCACCAGGTCTACGGTCTGCCAGATGACATTATATAAACTTCCTGCATTTCAGCTTCTCTTCAGTGAAAACCTAAGCATCCTGACCATTGTAATTAAGATCCAAATCTGTGTTTTTAAGACAACTCACGAACTGAAACTGTGGTGCCCATGCCACTAGGCTATGAAAACTGAAAGACACAAGACACTGTGTTACAGCAGAATCAAGAATTATTGCCAAACTGGGGGCTGTCAAAAATAAAAGGTATAATAATGGATTATATGCTAATTACAAATCATTTTCATTTGATAATGGAGATAATGGAAATTGTATAAATCGTGAATTCATAGCTAAAAAAATACATTGTTGGAAATATAGGATAAGGCAGATGGTGTTGTTAAAATTCAAATTCCGCCACATTCTTGGCCCACAATATGGCAGAGGGTTTCAGTTTTCCTAAAATGAATGAAGGTGTGAAAAAACTGTAACATGATTTCTTTCAATATGTATGCGAGTTTATAGAAATCCTTCTGCATTGTTGACAAACCTGATTTCTTGGCATAGCAGGTATCATGTAATACAAATCATTGTTACATGCTGGGAAAGTCTCTTAATGCTTCTTAAATTCTTCATCATTTGGTACTGCAGTGACCTACTAGGCCTTCAAAGGGAAGAATTCCTCAGTCTTTTCCCCTCTCCCTCCCTGCCCCATCCTATTTTTCAGATTAAACACACATCATTCAAATGGAATTATTTTGCTCAAGTACAAGTTCAACAAACTACACAGATACAGAGAAAAAAAAGTAGCCTGGTAAAGAACAATTCATACCTTTCATGCAATCGAAAATCCATATTCCATGGGAATGGAATAATTAAGGGAAGTATTTTGATCTGTTTATTTCAAATTTGTAAAAATAATCAGGTTGAATTATTATACCAAAATGCAAACTCCACAGCTATATCTAGAAGCCACCTTTAAAAAAGGTTAGAAAAAAATTTAAGTTTAAAATCTTTAAAGATTTTTAAAACCAAGTTTCTTAGTAACAGTAAGGGAAATACAGAGTACATTCCTTTCAGCAGCAAATAAAATACAATTAAAAAATCAAAAAGGCAGAATTGTAGTTTCCAATTCTAGATTTGCTTTGGTCAGTAAGTTTACAAATAAGCTGTAATGATTCTTAAGTTTATTAAATTGCATGCTGTTTGTGCAAGGCTGTTTAACCTCAATTTGTCATGAATTGAAAATATTCACTGAATAAGCCTGAAGAACACAGGTCAGCTCCTGTGGTCTGTAAGTACTTTGTTAACTGGATTTTATCCAGTTCTGATACTGCAAAAGTCTGAACGTATGAATATTTGGGTCCCAAAAAGATAAAGTGTGCCTGCCTATTGTGTTTTGCCACAGACTAGTCTTTCCTATACTGAAGTCCTCCTTGCACACTGCTGGCAATGGAAAGGAGTCTTGAAGTGAACATTTATCTCCTGTTCATGTTAAAATCTCTTTATGCTGTTAATTGTAACTACAGATTATTGATTTTAGCATTAAACACACCCAAGTACGTCTATGCAAAACTGGGGTTGCACTTGATGTATCTTGTACCTGATTTGAATTTGTTTGGAATGAGCTCTTTGCTGCTAAGCAAACTAGTATTTCACATTAAGTTATATGTGTGTGAGAAGTTTTCCTGATATAAAGAATGCATATAGCACATTCCTTTTTTGTGCCATTTCAAAACAACCAAGTCATTGGTTCTTCTGGAGGAGCTTCTCAGAGTCCAGAATACCATATTTGGGTATTTCTCATGTTTCATTGCTCATTTTTGTACACAGCTGCTGAAAAATTGCTCTTGCACCTTTACATACTGTGAGTTTACTGGTCTTCTGTCTTGCATTTCTTGACACTGACCTTATGATATCCTATACAATAGTCATAAAGCATATAAAATTAGATCATTTTAAGTCTTTAAAATGAACAAGACTTTCCTGTTCAAATCATTGTTTTATGCATTCCATTTCCAAATAAAAGACTTGGCATACAGGATAAAGAGTTACCTTTTGTTACTGGAAAGAAAGGTGGTGAAAAACTGTAAGTAGTAACTTCGGAGATACTAAATTATATGTTTTAACTTTCTAGTTGGGGTCATTAACATCAGCCAGAAATGTGGTTCTGTATGTGAACCAGCTCATGCTGGATTATCAATATCTAGAATCTGTTTAAGTGTCCAAGAGTAACTTAAAAATTTCCTCGCTTCTAATGGGATTTACTGTTATAAGCAACTAGGTGACCATCTCACATTCTCATCCTCAGTAGGCTTGTAATGGCTTTGAAAGTTAAAAGATTACTGTGGTTTGGGGTTGGGGCTGTTTTAGAATTAATTGAGAAAACCATCACATGCTTCTGGGAAGCTGCTCTTGCCCAGTGCAAATACCACATACACCACATGTGCATAATACCACAGCAGTCCTGATTCTCTAAGGACATAAGTGACAAAAGGCAGCTGGCTGGACTCCCTGGGTGTAGATGTCCTGCGGCTCAGTGCCTCCGAGCAGTGACAGAGGCTGCTCTATTCCTGCACAGCTCTTCACTTCCATACTCTGCTACTTCCTGCTCATCATTTCCTGCTGCTGTTCTCCAGGAGGTGACCTACCACCCTTTGGACTTTTTTCCCAGGAGCCACAGGACAAACGAATTTACAAATCAGCAGCAGCACAGACAGGTTTTGTCTTACCAGCAGAGCTCAAGAAGTCTGCTCTGCTGTGCTTCCGTCCCTCTGGAGCAGGGGCTGTGGATGCTGCCGAACTGCAGGCTCGGCACCAGGACACATTCCTTTTTAACATGACACTCCAGTAACTCAGCCACAGCACCTACAGCTCGGCAACAGAAGCATTAAGACACATAATTCTGTAGTTGGTCTGCAGACTCCACGCTTTCCATTTTTTTCCATCAGAAGATAAATCTCACCTTGAAGAAGTGGAATGTGGTAATTTATTGGTAATGCTGGTATCCTTTACATTACAGCTTACAGCTTTTCCTTACAGTACGGTCTAAACAGGTGGGAAAGGATGTCAGGAAGCTGCCCAGTACCAGCACAGCATCTTAGCCCTCTTACAACACTAGTTACGCTTTCCTGATAGTCCTGTGTAAAACCCTGTGAGTGAATAATCTAGCTGTAAGTATTGAGAAATGGAGCCAGAAATAGCCCAGCCTTCCCAGATGCCCAATGAGAGTCTCTGACTGTTCCCCCTCTCCCACTAGGAGAGGTTTGGCCCTGTGTCTGTGAGGATCAATGCACTTTTCCAGTGGTTATGGGAATATAGAAAAAAGACATTAAGCTACTAGAGAGCATCCAAAGGGGCAATGAGGATGGTGAAGGGAGTGGAGGGGAAGCTTTATGAGGAGCAGCTTGAGGTCACTTGGTCTGTTCAGCCTGGAGAAGAAGAAACTGAGGGGAGACCTCATCACAGTCCAAAACTTCCTTGTGAGGGGAAGCAAAGGGGAAGGTACTGATTGCTTCACTCTCATGACCAGTGATAGGACTTGAGTAAACAGCATGAAGCTGAGTCAGGGAAGGTTTAGGTTGGATATTAGGAAAAAGTGTTTCACCCAGACGGTGGCTGGGCAAGGGAACAGGCTCCCCAGGGAAGTGGTCACAGCACCAGCCTAACAGAGTTCAAGAAGCGTTTGGACAAAGCTCTCGGGTGCATGGTGTGACTCAGGAATGGTGCTGGTCAGGGCTAGGAGTTGGACTCGATCATCCTGATGGGTCCCTTCCAACTCAACATATTCTATTTAAGAATTTCCTCTTAGTATAAAAGGAGAACTGTGATGTCTAATTTTTAAGGATACATCAAGCCAATCAGTTTGCTTCAGCTTTTTCTTTAAACTATTCTACTTCTTACTGCTCCTTTTAATAGTGGGTCCCCAAAATTCCTGGTTTGATTGGGGGTTTTTTAATTTTTTTTTTTTTTTAGAATCCCCTCTCCTTCATCAAAAGGAACAAAGTGTATTCAAAAGACACTTTTAACCCTGGGGCATTGTGGCTCATGCATGTCTATGGTTAAAAGAATAGGATAGCTTCTCCCATGGTGCTCCCAGCTTTCTGTTTAGTGCTACTGTCCTTTTAGTCCTTGCCATATGGTACCCATAAAACCTCTTGCAAGCTGGTTTGAGTCTAAGTTTGTATTTGGGGATAGTTGCCTCTCAGTTTCTGTCCCCTAAGGTTCTCTTGGTCATCTACAGCTCCACAATCCTTATTAAGAGAGCTCTGGTGGTTATGGTGATGAGTTGTCCTCCTTCTATTCTTGCACACCTGCAAAGACTTGTGGACTATCTTACTCTTATTTTGGACTGAAAAGTTGACTCTGAACATTTTTACCAGGCATTATTTGCCTGTAGCAGTCGCTAGCCTCAGGCTAGTCTGTGTCAAGCAGCCTAAAGCAAGGTTGACGTTTCATTGGTGTGGTTCATCTGCATGTTTTGGTGCTGCTAATCACAAACCAAATGTGACCAGGGAGCAACTGGGAATGAAAAATGCCACTTTCCCCACTCAAGAAATTAGAGAAGAGGGGAGTAGAACGGGTTGCAGGTCAGTGTATAAAATAAAATAAAATAATAAAACCAGAGGAAAATAAAACCCAGAAAAGACAAATTATGCAAATTAAAGCAATTATTCCACCAACCGACTGATGTCCAGCCTCTCCCTGAGCACCATCTGCCCCCACCCCCCAATATCTCCTCAGCTTTATATGCTGAGCATAACACCATGTGGTATGGAATATCCCTTGAGTTAGCTGGGGTCAGCTTTCCCAGCTGTGTCATTGCCCAAATTCCTGTGCACCCCCAGCCTCCTCACTGGTGGAGTGTTGTAGGGAGCAGAAAAGGCTTTGACCCTCTGTAAACATTGCTCAGCAGTAACAAAAACATCTCTGTGTTATCAAGACTCTTCTAGCATAAATTCAAAATATAGCCCTGTAATACTACTATGAAGATACTTAACTCTACCCCAGCCAAAACCAGCACATAGAAAATTATTTTTCCCTCAAACTCACTAATACTGAAAGGCAGTGTGAAACCTGAGGAAGAATGCGTCTGAGGAAGAGGGAAGTGTGATACGCTTGGGCATGGCTGGCTGCCAGACAAGAGGCTGAGATAAGGATCGAAGAGCTTGTGGAGGAAATACTGGGACTGATGTGTGAAAAGCTGCACTGAGCATTTATTAAACAGAACAGAAAAGTTCACTCTTTGATGGGCACAAAATGTGTCTGATGCAATCATGACCTGACTTCGAGGAGGCAAATGTGGGAGGAACGGCTAAATATCTGCTCTAAGGAGCAACAAGCAAGTAGGGAGAAGCTGAATCACACAGTAAGTCTGGGGCTTATAAGAGTATTATAAGAGTGATGCCACTCAGGGACCATCACACACAGTGCGAGAGACACACGGTGGCCTGAAAAAAGCATTTAAGAGGTGAAGGGACCACTGCAGCTCTGAGAGGAAGTCCCAATCCAGAGGATTGTGGTGGACAGACATGGGAGGAGTCAGAGCCATGTAAGTCTGGTAACTGTGATAATAGTGCTAGAAAGCACTTTTTTCCCCACACCACATGCCCTCTGCAGAGGGCCAGCCAGAGAACCAAATGGCATCTCCATTTACCAAGACCACTGTAAAGGAAACAAAGACTGCAGATGCAAGCCAACAGAGAAGAGAGCAAGTCACTGTCACAACAGGCTTCATTCCACAGCAGATAAAAGCCATGACATGTGACAGATGCTCTAAAAAGGGATTACACTGAGCTAGTTAAACACTAGTTTACTAGTTACGCTTCAGCTAGTTAAACTGAAGGGAGCTCCTTGATTGAAGGCGTATGACTGTATGATCTGTCTGAAGCAGTAGCCTTGGGTGAGACTGGCACCAAGATCAGCCACAGTTGCTGAAGATCCCCCAGTCACTGATGACTCAGGCTGATGGATATGGTGCGTCCAAAAGGGGTCTTACTCTGACAAATTGCACTGGGTCTGGCTAGGACAGAGTTACCTTTCTTCAAAGCAGTCTGTTCATGTTCTGCTTTGGGTCTAACAGACAACACACCCATGTCTTGGTATTGCTAAGCAGTGCTTGGACAGCATCAGGATTTCTTTTTTCCCACTCTGCCCCCACCATGAGCAGACTGGGGTGGGCAAGAAACTGGGAGTGGACACAGCTGGGACAACTGACCTGAACTGACCAAAGGCATGTCCCCTTGTACCATATAATGTCAACTTCAGCAAATGTAATGCTGGCTCCTCCAATGTGCCATAGTTATCCACATGTCCACTAAATCCATTCTCTACTACAGAGTTAGTCAACTTTCACAGCTGAGTCCTCAGACGTACTGCTAGGTAGTCCCCATGATCTCCTGTGGGATCCTTGATGTCAGGTTACGTATTTTCATAGCTTGTGATTCTGAAACATTCTGGCTTGACCTAGGTAGTCACTAAGTTCCTTTAAACTCATTGGTAATTACCATCTAAATATAGAGACTCGCTGATTTTTGAACAATTTTTTCCTCTTTCTTGAACAATATAATCCACAGTACTTGAGCTTGAGACAGATCATGCTGTGTGCAAAGATTTGACACAGGAGCATCGCTCAAGTTCCTCAGTATTGCTTCGATTGCCCTAAGTGCTCCTTCTCTATTTTTGCATTATAGACTTCCTGGCAAGCTGTTCCACTTCTGATGTTTCATGTTTCTTTCAACTTTGAGAAGTTATTCATCAAACTAATCTGATATTGTTTGATTTATTTTTTACTTTTCTGTTTGAACACACATTCAGGTTTTTGAAAGACACATTTTCATCTTGTGATATTTCTCATAAGAGTTTCCTTTAGCCTTTTCAAATGGAGCTTTGAAAAGAGGCAAATTTGCAGAAAGCTTGCCTCTTTAAATAGCCATTACTGAAGCTGGACCTAAACATAACATCTCATTTCCTTTCACTTTGCTGCTTGACCTTAAAAACAGCATTTTATTTTTATCACTCCGCTATCATCATTCATTCCCAGGGTGACTCCCTTTCACAGAAACTGGTTGTAAAGCAGGATGGGGAGAAGGTTAAGTATGCCTTGAAGCATACATTTTGTTGAGGAGAGCTGTGACCCCATTATTTGTCCAGATCTGGGTTCCCAGTAGAAGAGTGATATGGATGTACTGTAGTGAGCACAGAGAACTTTCCACTAAGGGTCACTAGGGTGAGTGGGACAATCTGATATATGAGGAGACTGTGAGGCAGCTGAGATTGTTTAGCCCAGGGAGGAAAGGCTCAGTGGGCATCATATCAAAGTGAACAAATACAAGATGGGTCCAAACTCTTCTCAGTGGTATCCACTATCAGGATAAGAGGCAGTGGGCACAAATTAAAACAGAGGAAATCCCATTTAAACATGATTTATTGGGTTTTTTTAAGGGTGATAAGGCACTGGAGCAGGTTGCCCAGAAAGGTTGTGGAGTCTCCATCCTTGAGGATATTAAAGCCTGATTAGACATGGCACCGGGCAATCTGCTCTGAGTGACCCTGCTTTGAGCAGCAGAGTGGACTAGACACCTCCATAGATCTCTTTCAGCCCCAGCTATTCCATGTCTCTGTGATTCTATTATTTTCCTTGTTCACCCTGTCACCCCCCTCCAAAAAAACCCAAAAATCCACAAAAAACAACCTTATTCTTTTTCAATGTCACTTCATTCCCCCTATCCCTCCTGAATTCTCTCCCCAGCCTGATGGTAGACACACAGGAAAACACGTGGTACTTGTGAAAAGAAAGAGGAAAGATCCCCCCTTAGCTTGGCTGCAGCAGCCCTCTCCCCCTCCACCACTGCTGTGGTCATTGCCACCAATCAGGCATCAGGAAGAGGCACAGGCTGGGACTTGCCAACAGAGATAAATTAACCCCTCTTTCTTCCTTTTCCTCTTACTTTCTTCCTGAACATGTTTTTCACAGGAAATGGTGAACCTTGTGTTTGCCAGAGGCAGCATTCTACCTTGAGGGTGCTGTCACCTTTGGAGCACCAGAGAGCTGGGGGGACAGACATGTCAAATAGATCCTTCAGAGGTCAGACCAAGGGAATCAGCTTTATCCCTGCCCTAGGTGCAGATGCTGATGGATTCAGACTGTCTCCAAATCCCCTGCCCCTCAGTATGCAGTGGCAGTGCAATATTTCAGTGACAGCCTCGCTGAGGTCCCGTGAAGCCTGGTGTTACTGCTCTCCCTCCCTTGGGAATGCCAGCTGGTGCCTACCTCTGTTAAGGGCTGAAGGGGTCTGGCAAGCAGGCAGTGCTGAACTGGAAGTGACGTAGGAATGCCTCAACTTGTAGGTCGCAAGGTGCCAGGGAGTTGACTCCTCAGCTATGCTGATGTTAGGGGATGAGCTGCTTTGCTCCCAGGAAGAAATTCATTGTTTTAGTAGGAAAGGATGGCAGTCCTCCATGAGCAGTGAGATGCTAACCTCACTCCCTAGTCTGTAAAGCCTTCACATGAGGAAGGGAAGGTACACATTGCTCTGTCTCAGTAGACCCACAACTTCTACACCTCTGCCCCTGCCACTGGTGAGAATTACTCACTGCATGGCACCACCACTACCACCATGACCACGGGGACACTAGCATCTCCCTTCATCCAATGACACACCTGAAAAAATAACCTTCTCCTGATGGGATCTGCTGGATGATTCCCTTCAAAGATGAGGTACTCTCTAATCTTTGGGAAAGAGAGAACTCTGTCGTATTTCTGCAGGATAGCCACAGCAACCTAACTGTGATGCCTAGCTAGAAGTCACCTGACCTTCTGTGGTAGAGTGCCAACTCCATCTGGCCCCAACATTTACTCAAAGGGTTTGTTGAACTTATGCTGTGTGTTGTGCCACATTTCCTTGCAAAGGTTTTTGGAAATTCAAGTAGCCTGTATCAACCAGATGACCATAATTTTCACGTCTTTCCAACACTTGACAGAACTCAAAGGCAGGACTCCATCTTATGGGAGCAATGTTGGCTGAGCAATTTGTATTTCTCCCAGCATCTCCTAATTCTGTTATTGCACAGATAGTTCACAGATACTGTCCTTGCCCGTGGCAAGGGGGTTGGAACTAGATTACCTTCGAGGTCCCTTCCAAGCCAAAGCATGCTATAATTCTACGATTTCTACTAATTCGCCTGGAACAAACATCAGGCTTAGAGATCTGCACTCCCCCACAACTCCATTGCAATCCACTTCACCGTCTGGCATCAAGTTTTCTATCATGAAGTCATCAGATACCAAGGCAAATTTGGAGTAGGACTTTACACACTACCGCAAGCTATTTGGCTTCTTCATTCATGCGTTTGATGAAAAAAAAAAAAACAGGGTGAGCCACTTCGATATTTTTAGGGTTTAGTCTGTTCATCTCCACCACAATCTCTCCTACAGTTGCTCTTATTTCAGACAGATCCTCAGCGGGGTGCGGATCCCGATAAAAAGAAGCGTTCCTCGAGGGGAATCTTCCCGCTCGGTCCCCGACGGCGGAGCTGGACAGCGGCCTCCGGCCCCGCCCCGCCCCGCCCGGCGCCGCCCGGCCCCGCCCGCCGCCCTCGCCGGCCACGCTGGGGCACTGGGGCGCAGTAGCCGCACCGCAGCTTTAAAAGGGAGTTTTGGCTGGTTTTCTTTTCGTCCGCCTCTCCGGTTAATACTTTTCTTCGTTCGTTCGTTCATTCCTCCGTCGCTAAGCAGCTGCTCGCCGCTGCCCGGCGGGGAGCGGTGCGCTCGGAGGGTCGCCGGGCTGCCCCAGGTGGCCCCGTGCCCTCCCCGGCCGCAACATGGCGGGCTGGGAGCCCTTCGCCGCCGTGCTGTCCGCGCTGCGCCGCTGCTACGCCGAGGCCGTGCCGCTGGAGGCCTTCGTCCAGCGGCTGGGGGGCAGCGGCGCCGGGGACGCCGAGGTGCTGCGGGCCGACGATGCCCCCGGCTACCGCACCTTCGTGGGGCAGTGCCTCGTGTGCGTGCCCCGCGGCGCCCGCGACATCCCGCGGCCCTTCACCTTCCAGCAGGTAGGAAGGGGCCCGGGGGCGAGGGGCTGCCGCCCTCGCCGAGCAGCGGGAGCCCCGCCGGGGCTTCCCGGGGACCGCGCTTCCCGCGCTCCGTGTGTGCGCGGGGGCGGCGCGGCGGCCCGGGGCCCCTCGT
>VZRO01006629.1:941225-1026138 GCA_013397915.1 Daphoenositta chrysoptera
CTGCCTCCTCTCGGGGGTGGGAGAGCGCAGCCCCGGTGCCGGCCGGCGGGCGGGTAGCGCTGCGGGTCTGCGAGCGTGTGGGGCTCCCCGACTCCTGCGTGCCCGTGCGGGGAGGGATGAGCAAGCCGAATGTGGCCGGGCAGCGGCTGGGAAGGGAAGGTGCCCCACGCGTGGGAGATTAGAGGAGAAGTGAGTGGAACCGGCTGCAGGTCGGCGTTGAAGCAGAGGAAAAAACTTTTAGGAGAGGGAAGGCCGCTTTTTTCTTAGCGCCGCATGAGCAAAAACTGTGTTGCGGTAGGAAGCAGATGTTGCGAACTCGTTGAGTGGGTTTTGGAATTGTGTACCGAGTCGTTTAGTTGAGCTTTCCTTTACATAAAAGGAAATAGAGGCCTCAAGAAAATTAGCGTTAGCTCCCTGTAGTTAGAGCCTGCGCGAGCACGTATGTACGGATGCGTGCCTGCGAACGTGGATCTGCAAACACGGATTCACGGGCAGGGCGACCCGGAGGCAGCGGAGTCTGAGCTGCTGAGGGGCTCGAAGGGAGTCGTGTAGGGCGTTTCCTGGGCATAAAAACCAGGATCAAAAGGGCAGATGTTAAAAGACTTCCTTAAAGTCGTTGGCTTGCGTTGCTACGTGTGAACACCTTGCAATACGCTTGGAAAATCTTAATTTTTGGGTACAATGCTTGTGAATCATTAATACTGTTTTGAAAGCTGGTATGTAGGACTGTGTATCTTTGCATGTGTTTTTATTTATAGGGTATATTGTGGTTTATGGAGGAGTAAGTGAAGAAAGCTAATTTTCTTTTTTCTTTGTTTCTTCAGTTATCTAGTCAGAGTGAAGTCACCACAAGAATCGTTCAGAGACTGTGTGAAAAAAAAAAGAAGAATATCCTGGCATATGGATACTCCTTACCGGATGAAAACAGTTCACAATTCCCAACTGTGCCATTTTCAAAGTTATACACCTACCTACCCAATACTGCCACAGAAACTCTTCGTATCAGCAGCTTCTGGGAGACACTGTTGAGCAGGATAGGGGATGATGTGATGATGTATTTATTGGAACACTGTGCAATCTTTATGCTGGTTCCCCCTAGTAATTGTTACCAAGTTTGTGGGCAACCAGTTTATGAACTTATTTCAGATAATGTAGACTCATCCCTGGTATTTGTTAGACAAAAGCTCTCAAAGCGTAAATGTACTGGCTTGCTTAAATATGTGCGAAAAAGGCTTATGTTTCATAGAAATTATCTTTTAAAGTCATATTGGTGGAAATGCAGACAAAGATCTGAAGATAATGTCTTCAGAATGAGAAATAAAAGAAATAACGAGATACGAAGCTTAGTACCCAGTGACCAGTGTTCTGCAAAAGCTGTTTCTAAAGAAAGCGAACCGATCAGAATGGTTACTGAACATCAGGAAAAACAGAGTAGCTCCAGTTCATGTGGTTCAGCTACAGCTCCATCTCTAAAAAGGAAGATTCATAGAGAACAACCTGAAATTCCAGCCAAGAGGGCAAAAATAGGGGAGAAAGTGAGAGAGGAAACAGCTTGTAGTCTTACTCCTGATGTAAACCAAAGTAGTTCTGAGAGATCTGAAGCTGAGTACGTAGCACCACATTGTAAAAGTCTCATTAAAACCCCACATATTTCCCAAAGAAGTAACAATGCTGTGTGTGGTCCTTCTTTAGTTTGCACATCTCGTGGCAGGAAGAAGTTTGTGGTGAGTAAAAGCTCTCTTCTGCAGGGCATTTGGGGTAAAAAACTTTTAGAGTCCAACACTGAAGTGCCAGCAGAATTCCATGGGAAAAGAGTAGAGATGCATACGCATGAATCTCAGTTGGCTTCAGGACAAACCAAACCCGTGGAGGATATTTCTTCAAAATGTGGAAGGCAGGAAAGTCCCCAGCCTCATTTGTCAAAGAAGTTACGAAATGGATTCCTGACTTCTTCAGTATACATTGAGAGGAAGTCTCTTCTGTATTCCTGCAGGAGTTTCCGAGAACGTTTTCCTAAATCATTTTTATTGAATCGCTTGCGGGGCTCTCAGAGAGGTGCAACACGCCTTGTAGAAGCTATATTCTTAAGCCAAAATCCTGTGCAGCAAAGCCATAACCAAAGTCTGCCAGAACACAAGTGGAGGAAGAAGAGGTTGCCCAAGCGCTATTATCAAATGAGGGATAAATTTAGGAAACTGTTAAAGAGGCATAGATGGTGTGCTTACTTAGCTCTCTTGAGAAAAAATTGCCCCGTTTGGATATCTGAAAACTGTAGGAGAAAAATCAAGCTGTCTTGTCAGGCAGCCTTGCCTGGGGAAGCAGAGGTTCAGAGGCAAGCAGAACAGTTTGGGAAAGAGCCTGCTAAGCGTGCGACAAGCAGCAGATGTGAACCTGCTCACACTGAGGTACCAGATAACTCAGGTGCTCCCCTTGCAGAATCTGTGCATGGGGAGCGGCAGAGTGAGGAGCAAAACCTGGGAGAGGCACGCGATTCAGCCCTCAGGGAGCTCCTCAAGCAGCACAGCAGCCACCGGCAGGTGTACCTGTTTGTGAGGGAATGCCTGGAGAAGGTCATCCCCGCTGAGCTTTGGGGTTCAGAGCATAATAAGTGCCGGTTCCTAAAAAATGTCAAAGTGTTCATTTCCACGGGGAAGTTTGTTAAGCTTTCGTTGCAGAAGTTGATGTGGAGGATGAGAGTGAATGACTGCATGTGGCTTCGTCTAGGCAAAGGTACTTCTTATATTAAAGAACTAAGTGGTGGGGCTGTCAGGTGTTTGGTGTTCATGTTTAAGGTGGGAAGGGGAGGATGTTGAATCTGGAGTCAGAATTGCTGAGTTCATTGATAATAACCATAGCTGAGAGAGCAAAATAACCATAGCTGAGAGAGCAAACCTAGTAGTGTTTGTAACTGATGGTGGAAGGACACTTGAGTTTGTCTTCCTTCCAAAACTTGTTTGCATTCATGCTTTTTGTTTTTACCAGAATGATATTTTCATAGACATGAATTCAGAACCTGGGCTGAACAAAAACCAAAACTCTTTCCCATCCACTCCTGTTATCCAAATTGCAGTAGCTCTGAAAATCCATTGAAGTCTGACCTAAGCACTGTCTGCCTGTTTGCTACTGTAAGAGTTCAGAAAGAACTAAAAGCAAATCAAGACACTTGAAGTGGTATGTGTTCCTCTGCTATGGGAGTGAAAAACCCAGGTTTTTTTACTCCCTCACATCAACCCTGTGAGAAAGATGTGAGTATGGGACCCATTCAGTACAGGGGTTGCCTACCATAGAATCACAGAATGGTTTGGATTGGAAGGGAACTTAAAGATCTAGTTCCAACCTCCCTGCCATGGGCAGAAACCCCTTCCACTAGACCAGGTTGCTCAGAACCCAATTAAGCTTGTCCTTGAGCACTTCCAGGGCTGGGACATGCACAACCTCACTGGGCAACCTGTTGCAGTGCCTTACCATCCTCACAGTAAAGAATTTCTTCCTAACGTCTGATCTAAGCATACTCTCTTTCAGTTTAAAACCTTCCCCCTTGTCCCTCCCATCATTACGTGTCCTTGTAAAAAGGGCTGTCATCATCCATGACCTTTCTAGAGCCCTTCTCTAGGATCAAGAGACCCTTACTGAGCACTGCTTCAGCCTGGGTAGTTGGTGGTGCAGAAGTCCCCAGGCTGAGCAGTCCCTGGCTAAAAAGCTCTCATGAGGGCAACAGCTGGTTGCTCCAAATTCTGTATGAATCCATTTCTGTTTAGTCCTCTTTTCAAATGACAGGTGAATCTTCCTTTCTTCAAGTTTGTTCTTCAGACACTATCCTAGGATTTAAATCTAGGCTGATGCCATGGTCCAGTGGTTGATTGCTGTAGAATCTAATGCGTATTTTCATTTTTCTGTGCTTCTATTCTCCATCTATACAATGTGGATTGCACTTCCTAAATTGGTATGCTTGCAGTGTTTATTCTTACCTGATACTGTTCTTGGATCCTGCAGTAATGTGAACTGAAAATGGTATTTTGTTGAAAGGTGCAATAAGTTCTGAAACTATTAACAGGTTCTTTCTCGTGTAGGAAGAAAATAAAAAGTCTGAAGTTTGAGAACTGATGTCAAAAATAGGGGAGGTTACGCTCTCATAAGAAACTCTTAATTCTAGGAAATATATTATTTCTTTATTCAGAAACTGTGGTTCAAAACTACACTTTTGAAAATGTTGAGGAGTTAAATATTTTAAAGGGCTTTATTGTAAAGTATGTGTTTGATTCATAGTCAGTTGGAGCGTCTTATCTTTAAAAATGTAATGCCCTCTTCTTTAGCCATATTCCAGGAAAAGCAACATAGAGTCTTATTTTAATTTTCATGAAAGTACTCCCATGTGCTTGATGTTTAAACATGCAGTTAATTGCTTTGCTGCACTGTAGGTGGGGTTGTTTTTTCCTCCAAAAGTAATAGTGGTTTCTTGACAATTTCCTGAATTGTAGAAATTGCTTAGATCTGTTGCCAAGAACTTGGAAAAGAAATAATCTATTTTCAGAGCACCTACCTATCAGCATCCTGATTTAATTTGCATATTACAACTGCATTTTGCAGCTCCTCAGTTAGAGAGTTTTCCAACAGTGGATTTTTTTCACTGGTTTTACCTGGCTTCTGTTCAAGTAGTAGTAGTCTTTTTTTAAGTGCTGTAAATACATGAAAATGTCTCTGTCCTGGAGCACACAAAAACTAAACAGAGTAGAAAACTGAAAACTTACTTCTGTTTTATAAATTTTAGTGTCAACTCTGTTGCATCCAAGTTAAGCTGTTTTTAACATACTCATGCCATAATAATAATAATCTGTGCCAAGCAGCTAAACTAATCTTCCTGTATAGTTTCTTATGGAATCCTGTTGCATTTTGGCTAAAATTACTCTTTAAACATAATTAGAAAAATTATTATTGGAAGTTGGCCAAAAATCATTATTATAGCCCAGGGTCTTATTCCCTGCTCATCCATATTTAGATATAATTACAGGTCTATGTGACCATAAACTTGGCAGTAGTTAGGAATGCTCTGGGTTCATAATTGTTGTCCCATCTAAATATTGGAAGTACTGATGGGTTACTGATGGGTTATTTGAATTTTTTCGTTTTATTTTCCTTTGGCTGCAGCAATAAGTTTTATATGGGATATCTGAAATAAAGCCTAACCCTGAAATTAATTAATTTTCACTTAATTGGGAAATCTGAATATCATTCTTATCCCCAAATCATCACAATTTAATTTTGTTAATTTTTACAGTATACCTAAGTATTTGCAGTCTTTTGCTTCATTTCTTTTTAAAGTTTTATATTGTAGTAGACTTGTTTCTTTTTATTTTACCTCTCCTTTCACAATAATCGTGTCTTTGTGCATTAAAGATCTTGCACAATCAATGTTGGGGGAAGAAAGTAAGTCTTTGGGCTACTATGACAGGTATTTGTATCCTCTATGTCAGTTTTGTCCCTGCTGATTAGTTCGTGTGTTTGTGCTTTAAGCTTGGGTCAGTTGCATTATTTAATGCCCCGAAAATCTAGAGTGGCAAATCTGTGTAAGTATTTGTACTTACCATTTTTCTTTCTCATGACCTCAAGCTAAGGCAAGAATGTCGTGCAAGTCTCTTGTTTGTGTGTTCTGTTTCTTTACTCGTACTAACAGCTGATAGTTACTATAACTACCTTTCAATTGTTTATTGAAGGTGATTACTTTGTTCCTGCCGAAGAACATTGTTTGCGTGAAGAACTTTTGGCCAAGTTCCTATACTGGCTGATGGGTACCTATGTTGTTGAGTTGCTCAGATCATTTTTCTATATCACCGAGACCATGTTCCAGAAAAACACGCTCTTCTACTACCGAAAGTTTATTTGGGCCGAGGTACAGAACATTGGAATTAGGTAACACTAGAAAACTAATTAAACGTTAATGGATAGATATGTAGAAATCATATTTATTGTAGTATTGTTATATTTTTGCTTTGATTTATTGCCAATCCATTTATCCTCCTTTTGTTTGCTTAATTTCCCAATGGAAAACTCAGCCTGTGACTGTAGTATGCACAGTTTATAATTACAGAAATATTTTGTATGAGAAAACTGATTCAAATTTAGACTTCTTCATTAGAAGAGAAATCTTTACAGTAATAAAATCCGTTATGAGGAGGATTTTGTTTTGATAAGTCAATTTTTTACACCTTTTAACAATGAGTAAAGCATGGTGATAGAAGGTAACCTTGTGAAAGTTCATTTTAAAAATACTCAATTTGCTTCAACTACTTTAATTTAGAAACAACAAAACCAAGGCTCTGCTGAAATGCTGTAATACGCTATTCATAAAAATCAGACAGTAGCCTAGTGACTTTAGGTGGTTTTTTTGTTTGTTTTTTTGTTTTGTTTTTTTTTTTGAATGTTAAGGCAGCTCCTTTTTTAGTACAGCTGGAATTCCATGCTGGTTTTTTGGTCTTAAAAATGCATGCATGTATTTAAGTTAGGGCATTATTTAAGATAAAATTTTAAACAATTAAGTAACAAAATAGGAAAGGCAATTTTAATGAACAGTGTTGTGCACCCATGTCTATAGTTCACATCTTTCATGTTTTCATTATAAATTGCTGGTGTCTGAGAAGATTTGGAACTGTGAAAAATCAGCATACTTTGTCTTGTGTTTTAGTGGCTGTTTCACATGGTAAACCTTCTGCTTTTGCAATGATCTCTTGGTCCACAATGTTACATGTATGATTTCTTCCCCTCCTGCCCTGTCATTCCCTGGTTTCAGCATTGATATCTCCAGTGCCACTCTTTGCATTTGTGTCTGCACTTAATGGAGTCCTGATGTTGTTTGCTGTTTTAGCACAGAATATGCACTTTAAATAGTAGTAGTAGAATGCAATTTTCAGTCCCACACATTCTGTTTGTCTTGTCTTCAAAACTAACAGCTGTAGTGTTGCAATTAGTGTTTTATGCAGTTTTAATGTACTTAGAGACTATTTCTTGGCACAAAATATGATCAAGCGCTGACTTTCACATAGTAGAGATATAATAAAAATAGTAATAGAAGTATTAAATAATAGATTTTTAGTGGGGTGTGTGATTAAAAGAAAACAAATAACTTGGGATTTAGCTCTTTTGTTCCTCTTCCCAGTTTCCCAGAAAAGCCCAATGTGGAAGGACAAGGTGCTTTGAAGTCAAAAGACCCTAATTTAGAGTCTTGTTTCTTCTGATTTCCTCCCCTCATATTTCCTCACCAAGCAGGAAGCCCCTTCTCATCTTTGGCTTGGAAGGTTCCTAAACTGCAGTTTGTTGCAAGCTGGATAACATCCCAAGGAAGTGCTGCTGCGTGTTTGCCAAAGGCGTGTTCTAAGAACAGGATATTTGCTCTTGGCTGCAGGAGTCCTAGTTCGTAAGAACTTCCAGTCCGATCCCAGCAGCTGCAGTTCAGCTTCGCTGACAGGGCTTTCAGCACTGCTTTTTCAAGTGTGATGTGTACTCGTGAAGCCACGAGCCCTGCTTCCTGCCTTCATACAGGTGGCCAGCTGCCAGCTTCACATTGGAGGAGAGAAACTGGGCTTTACAGATACAGGGATACAGGTGTTTAGGGCTGCCTTGGCCGTTTTGAGCCTTTTCAGACACTGCTCTTAACCAGCCAGTGTTTTCATGCACTGCTGGTGATTCGGTGCCAAAGGCTGTTGAGCTGCTTCCACCTTCCCTGGAGGAAGAGTGTCTGACCTCAGTTGTTGCCCTAATGGCTGTTCTGTGGTTGTTCTGGTTCTCCTCAGCTGGAGCTGCTCAAAGCAGTTGCTCTGAGTTGGTTTACAGGAAGGCATTGTTGGCCACTGATTCCTGTTGAGTTCTTCTGCATCCTCCTTTGAAGGAAGAGAATGGATGGAACAGGCTGGACTGAGTGGACCTGGACCTTACTTGTGAGCTTACTTTTGCACTGACTGCATTGTCACTAGGGAGTAAATCCTCATCTTGAAGGACTGTCCTTATGAGTAGATCATCCTGGGCAGAATCCCGCTCAAGGATATGGAGCACAGTTCTGAGAGGGGCCCTGGATCTGTATATTAGCCTTGCTGGATTGGTGGAGATCAGAGTGTGCTGTCATTGTGCACAGACAACTTTGTGTTCATTTTTGAAGCTATATCAAACTTCATTCCCCAAATTAAAAGCAGGATTTACTAAGAAAAATTCAGTATTTCATGCTACAGTTCCTTCAAGTTACATAGCCTGCAGAATGTAAAGTTGTGTTTCATAAATAATGAACCCAATGTTGTGGTGACAGCACCTATTTTCTTAAGGCTCATGCCCTTGCCACGCACAGTGGCTGCTGAGGATTAAAAATGCTGCCGAAATTCTGAATCTCCCCCATCAGATTGAGGGAGATGTCAAAAGACATCAGGACCATCCAGTCAAGTTCCTTCAAGTTTCAGTGCTTAACAGCACTGTGAGTGCCAGTGAGAGCAGCATGGTTCAGTGGCTGCTAGATTAGCACACATTCAAAATCAGCACTGCTATGAAATAAAAAGAATAATAATAAATGCCATGAAATAAGCAATGAATGTTGTTGCAGGCACAATGGCATCCAGTTCTACATCTGGCCAGAGGTAGTAGTGAAGATCTGCCAATAACAGGCCTTTGACTTCACTTACAAAGGAAGTAATATTTTTTAAAATAATGATAGAGGTTTGTTGGGGATTTTTCCCTCCAGTCGTGAATGTGAGCTGTAAAGGGATGGAGATTTAATCCTGAAGTTGTTTCTGTTGAACTGGAGTTACTTGTTTTGTCTTGGTTATCTACCTAATAGTATAGTAGATGTTTTATGTGTTCAGCAAAGAATGTAATTCTATAAATAATAGTTATCCCTCACTGTGGAAAAGCAGTCATTTCTGCTTTCCTTTGGGCAGCATCTGTACCAGGAATTTATTTTTAAATTTTGAATATAAATCCTCAAAACTCTTTTTCAGTAGCTCAACTCACTGAGCCTGCATGCCCCTATACCTTCTAGGTGTCATGCCCTGTATCCCTCAGACCCTGAGTCACAAGCAGCTGGTCATGGGCTTCTGTTTGATTTGTGTAGGCATACAAAAGAGAGGTATTTGTGTCCCTCTCTTACCTGCATTCTTGGCTTGTCGGGTGTCTCCTAGAGCATCTGTACCAGGTTTCCACCATTCCCCCACTGCCTCTTGTTATAGTGTGGCCTCCTTTTGCTAAGCCAGCCTGTTGGATTGTGTGGGATGTAAAAAATCTTCATGCAAATTTAGATTGATGTCCTGTCTTTTGTGAGGACTTGAATTGCCTCCCTTACTTCCCAGGGTAACATCATAACCACTAGTCTGTAGGGCACATTTTGTCCATCTGAACAATACAAGCAGTGTGGGAGACTGATCCAGGTCTTTTATGTTGCAGGTAGGGTACTTTACACTGCATCTTAAGTAAAAACAAGGGCTTTTGCTCGACCACTATTTCCTGAATCATTGTATGGAAAACCAATGATCTTTACTAAGCTTCATGGAACTGTAAATCCTGCGGGGGGGATCTGAGAGGAAAACACATTTCCTGTTAAGGTGAACTTGGGAAGCTCAGAACCTGTGACTTTAGGTGCCTTTGATTCTTTGTTATTTTCTGCTGTTCACTTCAACTGACAGCTGCTCATCAAAGCCCTGGATACCTGAAGCCCTTACTTTGTCTGTGTGTCCTAGCACCTCAGTTAGCCATAACTCCTAATAAGTGGTAGATCCCCTAATTGTTGGGAGTGGAACAGCCCATTACAGTTTGTAAGTCCTTCCCAGGAGCTCTCTTAGAATAGTTTTCAGAAGGTTCTTTTCAACTTTGTAAATGTCTTTCAAACTTCTGAAACCATGAGCTATATCCAGCTTCCTGTTTTCTTGCATAAATATATTTCAGAATGTATTCCATATGTATTCCACTAAATTGTGCCTAAATTTTCATTTGTGCTAAGAGGGATTTTTATTTGCACCAAGCAGAAATGTGTGGTCTGTTACTGTATTACATCGTCATTAAGATACTGTGATATTGTTCTGAAATTCAGAATTTCATGTCAGTTTCTGCAGAGGTTAGTGTTTGTATTATCTTAGAAAAATAGTTGGCTTTAGTTATCAAAAAACATTAAGTATTTTATTTTCTGCCTTTCCTATTGCTTAAATTAAGTGTGTATTTGTATTTTAGAAACCATTTTGTCAAAGTACAGCTACGGCCTCTGTCTTCAGAAGAGATTGAAACTATGCATAAAAAAAAACTTTTTCCTATGGCATCAAAGCTCCGGTTTATTCCCAAACCAAAGGGGTTGAGACCCATAGTAAAAGTGAGCAGTGTTGTCGAACCACAAGCACTCAGCAAGGAAAGCAGACAAAAGAAGGTTATTTTCTTCATTGTTTTATGTGCATTTGATGTTGATAACTAATAAATGGAGTAAGGATTTTTGTTACATAGAACTAATTTTAACATGGTGGACTGTAACAGTCTAATGAGAATGTCTGAATGGGTCTGTTGCAGTTTAGCTTCTCCCTTTCCAATGCCTAATTACCAAAAGCCTCCAGTTCCAGAATCACAAACTTCTATTTGCAAACCTGTCTTAAGGAAATGAGCCCAATAGAATGGCACAGCTTGTTAGGTAATCCCCCTTATTTTGGTATGGATGAGTCTGGCCTATTGGGATTTGCCTGAATACTGATGGGTGCATGTTGATCTGTGAAATTGTCTGTGGAGCCAGTGGACAGTGGTGAGCTGGGTGCATTACAGAAGAGGGTCTAAGGAAGGGCAAGGAAGCTGGAGCAAGCACAGTGGAGAGATAGGAAGGAAGCTGAGAGTAATTGCAGTGTGGGAACAGAGACAGAACACTCAGTGGCACAGAATAATCTATTTAACAGGGCAATTAACCAGAAGACATAGTGGCAGCCTAGTTTCACCATCTTGCATGGCTGTGTTAATTGCTTTTCCTTAAGGCTGGCTCTCATTCCCCAGATCGAATGTTCCCCAAATGGGTGAGGTGTCAACACCTTCTTAGCACTTACTGTTCAGACTATATGTTCGCAGACCAGATGAGAAGAGCATCAGCTAAAAGCACATAATGTTCCATATTATGGTGTTTACAGAGCTAATCAACCTGCACGACTTTAGTGCTGCTCTGATGTACTTGACTATCCCCATAGCTGAGTTAAATCTTTGTTCAATTACTTGGATAAAGGACCTCCAGAGGCCCAGCTGATGGTGCAGCTGGAGTTAGCATAAAATCTCAGAGCACACCTTCTTTTTGCTATTCTTGTTGCTGTCATTATCTCCAGCAGGGAGAATGAATAATATTTAAGAAGTTATTTTCAGATCAATGGTGGTTTTATTTACTGGCATTGTATCTATTTATCACTGTAACTATTACACCTTGATTTTCAAGAGTCAAGTATAGGAACAAAAACATTTTCCATAGGATTTAACTGTACAAAAAAAAAAAAAAATCTCTGAGACTGCTTTGTCACTTTGAAGTAGTTACTGCAGTGATATTCAGGCTTTCTGAAAGTTTTCAGTTGAACAAAATAATATAGTAAATGCATAAATTTAATATCAAACTTAATGTAAATTTGTAATCTTTGTATTGCACAGGATTTAATGTGTTTCAACGTAATTTAAGGTGATTCTCTTTGATCTCTTTAGATAAATCATTACAACACTCAACTAAAAGATCTGTTTAGTGTGCTAAATTATGAATGGAGTAGAAACACCAGTTTTATAGGCTCTTCAGTGTTTGGGAAAGATGATATCTACAAGACATGGAAGCAGTTTGTTAGAAAGGTTCTTGAATCTGGTGGTGAAATTCCTCATTTCTACTGCGTAAAGGTATGTATTTTTAATTACAGGTTTAAACTAGCTTTTCAAAACCAGCTTGTGCTGATACTTTTATAGCTGTATTAGCTGTGACCTGACTGCATAATTATTTCTTTTTCTAAATAAAATTTTGTGCATACCTAACAGACTCTGGTTAGTTTTTTGATGGGAGTGGTTGATTGCTTTTTGTGGCTGGGTGTCGCTGCAGTAGAGCTTCCTTTACTTGGGTGTTTTTCTGTCCATCTTTCTGTCGTATAGGAGCTCCTGTTTCTATACATGCACTGAATTTTTTGCAGTTACATTTAGCTGGGTATAAAACTGGGAGAGAGATACAAGCTCAAATAAGCTTTTGAGCCATATAAAAACCAGAAAAAATGTTCTATGTGCATTTGAATAAATTCACTGTCTCTTAAAAAATTGGTCTTTTCTATCTCAGTATCATTAGTTTCTGTTGAAAATGGAACACATGACTTCTGATTGGTGTCTTTCCAAAAAGTTTCTTCTCCCACTGAAAAAACCGGTGCTTGTTGTAGCCCACTATTTGAAGGAGTTTGTTCTTCACACTTTTGTCAGTTCTGTCTAGCAGACAACATTTTGTGTTTGATTTCAATCATAGCTTTGAACTGGGGCAATGTATACAGAAATGTGTAATTTACACAGATTTATGTATAAGGGGGCTCCTTTCTCATCTCTCATATGTCACTTGTCATCCTGCCCTGAAATAACTTTCATAATTTTGTCTTGCTGCCTTTCAAGCCAAAGGGTCATGTCATTGACATAATTTGTGTTATAATACTCCTAAGATGGTTACTTCTACAGAAGGTTTTCAGTTTTTACTATGACAAGTAAAAGCAGAGGTAGGTTTCCAGTGTGAGGTTTGGGAAAGGTAAAATATGTAGGTTTGCAGCTTTACAAAAGTCTAAGATGTCATCTCCATGGCCATATGGTGAGGAAAGTTTTTAAAATATTTAAACATAAAAATATCAGCTATTAACTTAAATAATTGAGGGTTCAGTGTTAGATTTAAAGTTGCATATAGTATAATCTTCTGTTGATAATTAGAATTGTGCTAAAATTGATGATTTGGGTATCTCTTCTAAGGGAGTACTCGATGAGTGGGGAAGGTTTTTCAGATAAGCAGTGAGTTTTTATTTTGTCACAAATTTGGCCTGAATGATGCAATAATTTTACTCCCTCGTGATCTATCCTTCAGCCTTGCTTACATACCATAGCAATACTTTTTTTAATACTACTGCAGTGTTTACAGCGATATTGCTGAATACGTAGTGGAAGATATTTCTTCTGTTTCAGACTGATGTGTCCAAGGCTTACGATGCCATTCCTCACAATAAACTCGTGGAAGTGATTTCGCGGGTGCTGAAGCCGGAGCGGAGGACCGTGTACTGCATACGGCGCTATGCTGTCGTCATGGTTACCCAAAGTGGAAAAGCCAAGAGGCGCTATAGGAGACATGTATGACTTCCTGATTTCTTCTCTTTGCTGTTGTCAACATATTTTGGTCCAAGGAAAATTCTTCCTTTATAGCTTTCTTTAGTTACAGTTTGAATTGGTTAAGTACTTAATAAACCCTTGTTTACTACTGTTAGATATTTTCCAGAGATAGAAAAGTTTCTTTTTCATCCATACTTTCTAATTTTTACTCATGATTAGTAAAAAAAAAGATAAATGTGTCGTGGAAATAGAGATTTGTGAGTGAGACATTTAATTTTAACAGTAGAAGAATTGTTGGATTATAATAACGCAATAAGGCTGGTCCTTTGACCTCCTCTGAATAAAAAAGTCAGTTACTGAATTTTCTACTGCTTTCATCATTTATTTATTTACAATTTAAACAATTGCACAGGTTTCTACTTACAAGGACTTTATGCCAGACATGAAGCAGTTTGTGTCCCAGCTTCAGGAGAATGCCTCATTGCAAAATGCAATAGTAGTTGAACAGGTAAGTATTGTGAGATTTCTTTTCAGGTGAAAAAGAAAGAAGAATTAGAGGAAGATTGGGATTTTTACTTGTATTTACATATTATGTGGTTACATTACCTCTTGTCTAGTTAACCAGCACCTTCTGTAGAAAGACTTCTGTCAAGTCTTCTTTGATGTTTCTAACAGGCTCTCAGTGTTCAGTGGGAGGAGTGCACCAGGCAAGAAATCTGTCAAAAAGTCCTTCTAGACTTGTCTCAGATTTTCTCATTATTGTCTCAAACTTTCATTTTAACCAGTGTTTTCTTTTCCTGTCCTAATTTCATTGTTTCTCACAACAGTTCTCAAGTGAGAAATTAACTGTCCAATAAAGAAGGGCTTCAACACTTCTATCTCCAAAACATACAGAAGTGGGAATGAGCAAAATGTATTACAAGCCAAGTAGCTAAGGATGTGACATCTTGACTTATTTTAAGGATTACCTGTCAAGGTTGATGAGAATGAACTCTTCTTTAGGGGAGTTAAGTGCAACACAAACAAGATCAACTCCTAAAATTTTTGTTTAAAGAGATTTCTTACTTTCAGTGAATTAAAGCAAGGTTAAAATTACATGTAGTTTAAATTTACTCCAACTGATGCTTTGTTGAAAGAAGCAGGCATCCTTCTGTTTTAATTCTTGTGATACTAGTGTTTGTTCTGAAGACTTCCTTCTGTGCAAGGAGCACGATAAAGGCATAGAAGTAGGTGATATACTCAGTCTTTTTCTATTATGGAATCATGGTGTTCCTACAAGGTTCCCTGAACATCAAATGAGCAAACAGGTATGCTCTTTCAGGCTGTTAATTCCTCTTTAAATTATTCTTTTCTAAACCTGGTAGTGGAAAATGACAATGTTGACAAAAGGTGATTTCTAACATACAAGTGAAATGATCTTGTGTATCTGTGGACATAGAAGTAGAATATATAGTGTGGCTGGTGTACAATTCCAGTATCCTACAAAAATAAAAAAGTCTAATGAGTACCTGGATAAAAATGGAAACTAGGTGGATCTCTCATGTATAAGTACATTTTGTTATTTTTTTCAAACTGATTTAGAGAACTATGCTAGATACTGCATGAACAACAGCATTCTATTTAAAACTATTTCATGTTTGAAAACAATATGTGTGTTATTTTAAAATACTAAGTATTTTGAGAAAAGTGTCATGTCAGGCCTGGTGTGTGTACCACAGGTACATCACATTATCTTTTCAATGCAAGTAATCATGGTCTTGCATGGCTCTATCAAAGTTGGGTACATTTGTCTGCTGTCTAATCTAAGCAAGTAGTAAGTAATTTTAATTTGAATGAAGTGTGTCATTGTTAAAGTTATTTAAATTGTTGTAAATGGATTTTTTTATCAGACAGTTCTTAACAAAATGTTCTATAAATATTGGGTGGACAGTAATGCATGGAAGTGTTGGTAATACCTGGCAAAGTATGTGTTTTGCAGCAGAATGGGCAAGTAAGTGTATCTCAGCCTGGGGAATCGTAAAAAGTGTGATGTACAGAAATTGTCCTACTGGATAGAAAATGGCCAAAAGAGTGAGGTCTTAACATTGTAATAATCCAGTATATTATGCCAGCACTTTTAAAAGTGGGTTTAGATTTTATATTTGATTTCTCCTAACACAAAACAAAAAACCCCCAACATCCAACAAAAAATTAACCTGTTGGATGTGAGCAACTTTTTAGTATGTATGTTCAGATATTTGGTTTAGGATTTATCTTTTCACTTACTTAGGCGTTTGAGCTGCTACAGTCTACTTTTTAAAAGATTTCAAAGTTATAGTGTATTTTTAATTTCAAATCTTTGTTTTGTCACATTTCTAGAGCTTAACTTTCAATGAGACAAGTTCCAGCCTGTTTAATTTTTTCCTTCAAGTGATAAATAACACCATCCTGCAGATTGGGAACAGGTAAAAAAGAAATTAGTTACTCTTTGTATAGCATGCTTGGTTGGTTTGTTTTCTGCTAAGAGGATACCTTTAATTGACTCTGGGGACTTTTGATAGCTTTCTTTTAAAGATTTCTATTTCATGTTAATTTGAAATTTGTGTATCAGTTTAAGCTACAAAAAACATGATGAGTTTAGAATCAAATTTATATTGAATAAAATTTCTCTTTCCTTCCTGGAAGATGTTAACTATGCACAATGCATTACTCCATAGAATATGGAATAATCGTTGTTTGAAACTGCAAGTGTAATTCAAAGGAAAATATTTTAAATGGTGGGATCCATAGTGGTGAGCAAAAGCAAGGGTAACATCCAAGCAATCATGCAAAAGCCTTGTTAGTCATTTCTCTGTAGTGCAAAATTAAACCTTTTCTTCATGGTTTTGCCGTTTGGCAAGTTGCAATAAAAATAAAAGGCAGTAGCAATAGGAATTAAAATTATTGGCAACTACAAAATTAAGAATCAGATGTTACAGGAGGTAGTAATGCAGATTTCTTCTTGTGCTTGTAAAGGTACTGACTCGGTATTTATATTTTGCCTCTAGGTGGCAGATGTGTGCCATGTCTAAAAAAGGAGTACTTACATGATCTTTATTTGTAAATTTAGAGTGATGTATATTAGAATGAATAGCTTCTTGGTATGGAAAAAATACCTTTGTTTTAGAATATTTATCTTAGAATCTCACAGGATTGAGGGAGAGTGAGAAAAGTTTTCAATGAGTCAAATAGAAGAGTGTTTATAATATTTTCTGGCATTGATGCTTACACTCCCTTTGGCAGGATCATAAGAATGCTCTTGTGGCATACTTTATTAATGACTAACCAACGTGAGTATGTTTTGTGGAATTTTAATGATTCCAAAGGAAGCACACCCTGACAAAACCAGCTTCATACATTTAAATTCAGTCACATCTTGACACAAAAATAATGTTTGTCCTGAAATGAGCTTACCCCTTTTAAGTAGCTTGTTCTCATTTGTCCAGAAGAACCCCCTTACGTTTAGTAAATAAATAGATCCTCTTTCTCAAAAAAAAAAAAAATCATCACAATTAGTCAAAATTAAGTTGATGTTTTGAGAAAAGTGCTGATTATTGAGCTGGGGACCTATAGGAAATCTTTTAACACCATTTGATACATTTATCAAAAGTCTGTAAGGAAATAAAATTGCTTCAAGGAAAATTTTTAGATGACTCAAAATACAGGTAACATCAGTGCTCAAAAGTAGTATGCGGTCTGAATTAATTTTCTTCAGCTTCACCAAGTCATTCATGTAGCAGTAGTGAAATGGACATTATAGTATCTCACTGCTTCAAAGAAGTGTTGTGAAAATAATTCCCTTGGATTTTGTGAGCCATACCTGTTTGGTTGCTGCCAGCATAGAAAATTGTTCCAGTGCACTTTGTTTCGTGTACAAGAACACTTCTCTTGAAGCTGTCACAGTAATAAAAGGAATTAAAAAACTTAAATGAAGGATGTGTCTGCAGCCTTGTGGTTTGAGATCAGTTATACAGTTTCTTTCATTTAATTGCAATTGTCTCCTGGAGTTTAATACAAAAGGAATATTTGTATTAGTGGGTTTTTTTTCACTATTAGGGTTAGAACTTCTAGATCTCTATGTAGATTCCTGGAAGAAAGAACAAAAAAAAATTAAATAAGGCTAACTGGCAAACATATAGTATATTTCTTGTTGGAACTTATGTGATACTTGGAAAAAAAATATTTAACAGCTATTGCAATCTTGTTGCATGCTTTGATTTTTTGTTTCTTTTATTCTTTGGTAGGTACTACTTACAGTGCTGTGGAATTCCACAGGGCTCCATTTTGTCAACCTTACTTTGCAGCTTATTCTATGGAGACATGGAAAACAAATTGCTCAGTGGAATACAGCAGGATGGGTAGGGATGCTTTGTTCTGTACTCTGTCACAGTATTTCATAACTTGTAGTAGATGTGTTAGTAATTTTCTATGACATTTAATTTTGAATTTCAAGGATTTCCAACTTCATTAGGAGTGTGGTGCACACAAACGTCTTGCAGCTTCAGTGAAACTGTGGTTGTTTCTTGGAGAATTTCCCTGTTACAAGATGGGGCAGAAAATGCTGAGAAGCTTTCCTGTATCTTTGGTAGGAGATTTATTCTTAAAAAGATCCCTGTATTCAGGGATGCTGACAAGCTGCTCTTGTACTTCTGAGAAGTTTATGGTTTTTCCTCACTCATTCCCACATCATCTATGATCTTTTCACCTCAAACAGGATGAGATGTTTGTTACAGACTTCCTGATATTCCAGGCTTCTGCCTGAGGGCTTTCCAATCCACCGTCAGTAAATCTTAATATTTTATCAAGGTCTCAGCTTTATAGAAGGTTTTTTTTATGAGGGATGTTGGTTCTTTTTTGAAGCCCTGTGTGACTTTTGGTAAATCTTCTCAGTCTTTGTGCCCTGCATGTGCTTGGCTCCATAGGGGCTTGACAGAAAGCTAGCCTGTTAAAAGCTTTGCCTCTTTATTAGCTGTAAAAGTTTGAGCTTCCTTTTACCTTTGTGTGAACAGACCCCAATTTAATCCTGGATTAGGGTATTTAGTCATGAGCTGGACCCTGAAACTTGTTTGTGTTCAGATATCTCCCTTCACTGCTGTGAATTCTTTCCAAAGAAAGAAAAAAGAACTGTGTGGGAATACTCCAGACAGGTGGATGCTCTGATGATGTGAGTCTGAAAAGTTGTCTGTTGCTTTCAAAGAGTGTTGTTTACAAAACTGAAATTATGAAACTGATTCAGAAGAATGTACTCTTTAATGTAGCAGCTATCTTTACACAGAGCAGGTTTTAGAATGTTGCTTAAGTGTCTGTTGAATGATCCTGATGATTAATTTGTCCTTTAAGTCAGAAGAATAAGGTGGTTATTGACTTGGCTGTGCCAAGGTGCATCTGATGTGATCACAGTGATGGCAGTACTCTTGCTTTGAAGATGAGACTGTACATCATCATCTCCAGAGCTACTTCTCTGTGATCTGCTAGGCAGGACTTACCAGAAAAATATGGGCATGCTTGGGGACTGAATTCTGTTGGAAAAGAAAATTCCAGCCTTTAAGTGGTAGATGCTATTCTGTTTTACATTCAACCTATAGCTTCATTAACAAGTTATTACATGGTACATGAAGACAGAGTTGGAGCACATCAAGAATCTACTTGTGTACCTGGTCTGGCACCTCTTTTCCTTATCTTGTAGAGAAAGATACTGCAAATTCTCCCTTGCAAAGTGTAAACCCCTGTATCTAGGGAAGCCCCTGTGGAATAGTTTGTGTGTTGTAAATTTCATTTGTGTTTCATCTAGCTGGTCTCATTGCTTTTTTATTTTATATAATTGTTTCATTTATGTTCAGGAAAGAGGCAGAACTGAGACTCATTTCTTCACGAGTCTCAATTTGGAGTTCATATCGGCCTCTACCATCTTGTGAATTAAAATAGGCACATTGTTGCTCTGAAATGTATGAAAAAACTTTGAAAGGATTACGTATTCAAAAAAATCTAACATTTGTTTCTTCTTGATTACAGAGTCCTAATACGTCTCATTGATGATTTTTTGCTGCTTACACCACATTTAATGAAGGCAAAAACCTTTCTGAGGTATGCTGTTAGAGATATAGTCTTCAAAGCAGTAAGCATCATTACCTTTTTACATAATTCTTTTTCATCTTTATGCACATAGGTGTATTTGTTATATGAGTTAACAATCAAGGGCTATTTTGAAGTCCTTGGTAGTAGCCTGTGCTTGGGAAGAATCCTAAAGCTACATTCTTGATAGCCAGTTAACAATCTGTTAACAACCTGTTGCAGTTCACGTGGTGGGCAATTCCTGCTTAAGTTTAAATTAGGGACCTACCTACTAACCTTGGTGGAACTTCAAGCAAAAATTTAGTGTTGCAGGCTAACCTAAGCAGGTGACAGTTGTCTTTTAAAATCATTTTCCCTCACATTTTTAAGATGTCTTATTTACATTCTCAAAATGTTTTTATTGGGCACTCATGCTGCTGCTTTCTGTTCCCTGGGAAAGAATGCAGCTCTTGTCTGATCCAATATTGCTGAGAATTTTCTGGTCATTAACATTCCATGATGAGTATCTGAAGATCCCAATAGCATGGTAGTATGCAGTTCACACAGAAGTTTTAAAACAGTAATTCTTTATTGTGCTTCAGAACTACTTTTTCTTTAAAAATTGAATCCTAGAAGAGGCTCCTGGTTACCGTGGATGGGAGTGTACAGTCAGACCTAGGGGAGTTCTGCTGATGCCAAAGTCAGTTTAAAGGATCCAAAGGATAGGTCTTGAAAAAAACTTAGCATCTGCAGTGTAGTCAGTTGCATCATGATTTCCAGTTAGTCAGAAAGATGCAGCTCTATTGTGAGCCTGAAAGGTGATGGAGCAACCAATTAAGTACAGTTTGAAGTATAAATTGTGTGAAATAGTGGATAGTGTACATTGAAGCCTTCATTTGTCCTCATTTCTGTATCAGAACAGAAAGAAATTTCTAGGGATCTTTGGGTTTACAGTTCTGGAAACAATAAATCAAACTAACAGTGAGTGCCTCGAGCTATTAATCTCTATAACATCTTTTCAGCATGATGTCACTTGAGTAGCAGTGCAGGTATTGTCCTTCTTGCCCTTTGAAGTTGTATGCATCTTTGTTCTTTATCAACTTCTGCACCAGCTGCATTGATTTTCTGTAGAGAAGTAGCCTTTTCTGTGAGAGGTTTCCAGAACTGTTTACAGATCCTATGAATTCTCTGCCACAAATGGAGTAGTAACAGTTTTTCCTAATGTAGTATTAGAATCCAGGGACTCAATAAATGAGTTTTTAGGAGACAGCATTATGACTGACTCCCCAAGAAGAGCCTACCTCTTCCTCTCTTTAAAAGAATGAAGCCTGCAGATAAGTACATTGTCAAGTAAGACAAGCTGCTGCTTGATGACAATGCTGATCCAGTATGTAGCAGGTAATCAGCAGGCATTCTGGCTGTGAAAACATTCCCCTCAAAGTTCAAAAGTTTTCATCAGATAAATGAGGTTCCTGTTATATGCATTCTTCTTGGTTTTGTTAACTTCCAAAACCAATAATTTGTCATCTGTCTTTTTCCAGTGATTTTGATCTCAGAGGTTTCTGTGAGTGTGGTTTATACAGCTTGTCTCAAGTGTTGCATGGCTGACATGCTTAATTTGCATTAATCTGTAAATTTTTTTCTCCATTATCCTCAAGTTTATTTATTTTGTGTATTTATTTACCTCTAATGATTTTACTTTCTTCATTTCTAGCTGTGTTCCTTAACCTAAAGAGTTGGCTGTGGTTCCCTTTATTCTTTGATTTCTGCCCTTTTGTTTAAGATCTTGTGTCTTGCAGCATGGCACCAGTTTTTGTCTGCTTTGCTGGGGGGGGGCATAGCCTAACTGTTTATATCTGTTTTAGGACTCTAGCAGCAGGTATTCCTGAGTATGGCCTTCTAATAAACCTAAATAAGACAGTGGTGAATTTTCCTGTTGACGATATCCCAGGATGTTCCAAATTTAAACAGCTGCCAGATTGTCGTTTGCTCCCGTGGTGTGGTTTGTTGTTAGATATAAAAACACTTGAGGTTTACTGCGATTACTCCAGGTAAATAGAGCTGTACACTCCAGTGTCAGCTTTACAGTATCTAGTACCTAGTGGGAGATGCACAAGGGTGTCTTGGGAGTGGTGTAGTTGAATTAACTGCAAAAAAGATTGGGATTAATTTGGTATAGACTAGAGGGACTAGCAGTCCTTTCAACATCAGAGGTGTTCCCTCTGGTACACTTCAGATGGGAGAGAACGTGTGGGGAACTTTCTCTTTAAACTAGCAACCTTGACCATTTACACAACAGAGTCTGAAATGACATAGAACTCAGGACAGGATAGAATATCCTACTGAAAAGTTCTGTAGACCCTTTACATGGACTACTAGAGATGGCATTAGGCATCTGCTAAAAACTGAAAAGAAAGAGCTGTTTAAACTCAAGGATAATATTGCTGCATTATTGTCCATTTTTAGTATAAACAGCCCTTAAGTGTTCATTAGGAGGAGGTTTTCCACCAACAGGGTGCAGTAGCCACTTCAGTAGTCTTCCTAAACAGAAAAATTTGGTCATTTTTGGAAAGGAATTTATATGACATGTTTTCCCATAGCAAAGGACCAAAATCAACAGCCAAACAGATTTATTCACTGAGTTCTTGAAAGAAACAGTTTATGTTGATAAAGGGTATTGATGCTACTGGTCTGGGAGACACTAATCAGAATCAAAAAAATCATAGAATTGTTTATGTTGGAAAAGACCTTTAAGATCAAGTCCAACCATTAACCCAGCACTGCCAAGTCCACCACAGTGTTTTTTGCAAGGCTTTGCTTTTGATAAGCTTGACCTAAGTAGCTGGAACTTCAGAGTTGTTCCAGGAACTAAGGTAGCTTCAATCCTAAGCTTCTGCATTGCATGGATCATAGATAAGATGATTGTCACTGGAGTAATAGTAATGTTCTGGCTAGACCATGCATTTAAGAAATACATTCAGTTTGTTTTTGAGGTTATTGATTTGGCTTTTTTTAGCAGGGTGAATATTTCAGCCCTGAGGTATTGAAGTCAGCTCTTAGCTAATACCCTTAATGCCACAGGGCCTAGTCTCCTTCAGCATTGAATTTAATTATGGTCATCTTTTAGCTACTGGCTCATTGATTAACAGGAAATCTCTGTAACATGGGAAGTTAAATGAGGCTTACTTTACAGACTTTAGTTTAGTCTATTAGCTTATAAAGTTTAACTACTTTTTTTTACTTTTTTTTTTCTAGTTATACCTGTACCTCTATCAGATCAAGTCTTTCCTTCAACTCAAGTAGAACAGCTGGGAAAAGCATGAAATACAAACTGATAGCAGTCCTCAGACTGAAATGTCATAGTTTATTTCTTGATTTACAGGTGGGAATATGAAAATGGATGTTGGGCAATGTTGTGGTTAGTGATGAAGAGCATTAAAACTACTTTGAATTCTAACATTAAAAAATTTATTTTGAGAGGAAGTCCATGTAATCTGGAAATGTTGACATCAAATAAAATGAAGGGTCTTCCAGAAGTGATCCTTCACAACATTGTTAACTTAGTTACATTAAAGAAATCTATAAAGTTTAGCATAAAATGTTTTTTGTCGAGATCTTCAACAAATCCTATTACAACACTATAATATTCTCATAGCTCTGTTTCTGTTCTGTTCTAGATCAACAGCCTTAGAACAGTTCTCATTAACATCTATAAGATATTTTTGCTCCAGGCTTACAGGTAGGTCACTGTCTTCTGAAGTAGGTGTCAATATTTCATTACTCTTTCTTGACACACGGAGGAGCTATGAATTAGAAAAAAGTGTGCTACATAAGTGTACAGTGTGTGCATATATATGTACATATATATGTATGTATGATGTGTGCAGCAGTAAATGTCAGTTGTAGGTCAAGTTATTCTTGTTTCAACACTCTTCTTAAGTAATACTGTTAGGTTTAGGATACAGGAATATATTTGAAGTATGTGTTTAAGTGATACTTCACCAAATGGATTTTCAGAGTCTTGGTTTTGACAGCTGACCTCAAGATAACCAGTCTGTTTTGCTTCAGGAGTATGACAAGAAGCCTTATGAACCATTTTGTATTTAGATCAGTTAAATATTAGACAATTTATATTTAGAACTTTGTATCTGTTAAAATCGTATAGAACTTTGACCAGTATAACTTTAGGTGAAGGGAGGTTTCATTCTACCAAGTTAATTGTAGTTTCTTATTGCTGATAATGTGTTAATTGCTCCTTAGCTGGTAATATCTTGGCGTTTGTGAGCTGGTCTTGATCAGCAGAGGAAGTCAATGATTTGAACAAAGATAAGGGAAAGAAATTGAAACTGATAAGCAAATTGGAAGAAAATACTAAATTCACAATAAACTTTCAATACATTGAAACTTTGAATGATTGGCCCCAGCCAGTAATTGGGTTTTTATTGTTTTAACACAGAAAACGTGCAAGAGGTCCTTTGCTCTTCACAGAAATCAGGTGTTGCTCTTTTGCTATGCTTATACTTGTTAGGAAGGGACATTTTAGTTTTATTTTTAAATTCATCTTGGTCCACATTCAAGCTGTATTCTTTGTCCAGTAAGTATAATTGGGTTTGTCTAATACAGCACTGATGTGTCCAGCTCTTAAACTTTTGTGTTGTGGGTGATTTAAGATTTTTCTCTGATAGATATGATCACTTAGTTATTTCTGTTTGTTTTTATGGTAACATTCTAACAATGGCTTTTATATGTTATTTAAAAACCTGTCCATGATAATAACTGCATGTCAGGTTAATTCAGCCAAAGACCTGCAATATGCAGCCTGGTACCTAGGATTATCCTTTTAATATTGAAAATGTCACAATTTTTTAAAGTGATTGCAATATGCTGGGTTAATTTAATAAACAAGTATATACATTGTTGATTAATTAAAAATCAACATTGTAATTGGGTATATTCAGCATAAACCGGATTATAATGCCAGAGTCTGAAGGTAAAAAAAGTCAGCAGTTTTTAAAGTATTTTGAAACAGGTCTAAGGGAGCATATGATACAAACAATTTCTATATAGTTGGCCTCCAAATGGGCAAAGGAGTGAGTATCCTGGTCTGTGGAATCATTTGGAATTCTGTTTTCCTGCATACCTGAAGAGAATTTACTGGGGGTTTGCTTTGTTTTTTTTTTTCCTCTCACACTGTCATGTGGGTCTTCCCTGGTGGCATGGTCTGTGATACGGAATTGGTGATGATGTATAGTTTAATCTTCCCTGCACATGACACAGTTGCTGTCCTCAGAGGAGAATTCTGTCACCAAGGAAGATGGCTTCAAGATCTTCTTTCAGCATAAAATTTAGAAACAAACATCATATATGTCTAATATTCCAAGAATGTGTATATATGGGAGAGTCATGCAGTAAAAGTGTTGATACAGCAAAAGACTGTTGGGTGCTTCTAAATGTTGTATAGTGCCTAAGCTGTGTAGTTATAGTTTCACTTGAAACTGCAAATGACTTTTGATTAAATAGGCTGTTTTTGTGAACAGATTCCATGCCTGTGTTCTTCAACTTCCATTCCATCAGGAAGTTAGAAAAAATCCTCAATTCTTCCTAAGGATCATCTCTCAGACTGCATCATGCTGCTATGGTATCCTGAAAAGAATAAATGCAGGTATAGGATGTTAATGACAGTGAACTAGTGCGTTTGGGTTTTTTTAGACAAAAAATCTTGAATGTACAGTCTGATGGTGTAATTTTGGGATAAAGATCAGGAATGAATATGGTGAAGTGCATGATAAGAATCACTGTGCATTTTTCTTTAACTCAGTTTTCTGAAGATTGTGTTCCAGGCACTAGTTTTTACTTTTTCTGCTTATGTGTGAGATTCCATTGGCTACACAGATTCCTAATAAAAAATCCTGGGGTGATTTTATACAAAGAGAGGAGAGATCAGACATAGTTCTTAATGCTCATCATTTTCAGTTATGTTATTTTCCTTTTCTATCTCCAGGGATTGCTGAAGGTAACAAAGGTATATCTGACATATTCCCTATTCGCGTAGCAGAATGGCTCTGCTACCATGCCTTCATTGTCAAACTGTTAAATCACAGACATATTTACAAATGTCTGCTTGGACCCTTAAAAATCTGTAAGTATTTCGCTATTTTTACAGTTTTATCTATGGTTAATTGTAATAAAACTTAGAAACTAATGTATTTTTAAAGTTTTCTCATCCTAAAATGTTGTTCTCAGATGTACATTAATGATCTTTCTGATTTTATTCAAATTTACTAAGTATAAATAGGCAGATTAAAATGTTTCTCAGCACTGCATTTTCTAGAGCCTTATTCTCACAGTACAATTGATGCTTGGCACTCAGTAGGCTTGTACAGTTCAGAAGGCTTAATAAGATTGGGTTAATCATGTAAGTATTCTCAGTAAGTTTAACTAAATGAAATATAAATGCTCAAGATTCTATTTTTAAAAATGTAGATTGACTGGCAACTAAATAAACTCATCCCACAATTTAAACTCTTACCCCAAAAAAATGTCACCAGGGTCACTTGGAAGCAGAAGCACTGGCTGCACTGCAGGTGTATTCTCATAGAGTTGTGGTGTTGGTGTGTCTCTGACACTTCTGTTTGGTGAAAAAAGCTGTCTGTGTCCCTGGCCCCTGGGGAGCTCTCTCCTTAAGCAGTTGTGCAGTCAGCCTGCAGGCCAGCCACAGAAATGATAGAATTTTCAATTTTAAGATATTAAAAGTGGACAGCAAGAGGTTTTCCTGAAGCAGCCAGTACTGTTGATGAATTTAGCTGCGGTGAAGGCCAGACTCTTGACGCTGACTCTGTAATTTGCACTCTGAATGAGTTATTGCTTGGGCAGTTTTGTTATGCAAGGCCAAGAAATTCTTGGGTCTCATTCCAGAGTAACACCTATTTGATTTGAAATGTATCATAAGATTCCTTTGATAGCTGCACTGAAGTCCAGTGCCCCAAAAAGAGAGCGGTTCTGCTTTTGGAAGGAAGCGTTTCCTTCCCATATCAAAGGCTTGCAGCAACGCCTGAGTGTACAGTCTGATTTATGGTGATGCAGTGGGAATGTATCAAGACAACACTTAAACTTTTACAGGAAAGAAACTGATGGTTGGGATTTTACCAGCCACTTTCTCAAGAGCTATGGACTTTCTGTATGGAGCAGGGTTCCAACAGCCTTTCCTTGGGGAGCTCTTTCTCTGAATTACTCACTGAGACCAAAACCAGAGGCCCCAAAACTGCTCACTGCTGCTGAGAAGTACCAGGGAAGGGCTGCTTGCTTCACTTGGAGAGGACAGGGACTGAAGAACGGAGCAGGGAATGCAGTAGACACACCCAGTAGGACAGTGGCTTCTCTGGGAGCTGCCTCACTTCTCTAAGATCCATATAGGGCATATTTGAGTTTTCATCTCCATGAAGGTTTTGCTGTTGGGATCTTTGACTGGCAGACCACAATCCAAGCCAAAACTTCCTTCTCTGTGCATGCTTTGCTGTTCTCTGAGAATACCTTCAGGGTGGAGGCACAGCCTCAGGCAGCTTTATTGCTCAGCAGAATCTCATCTTTCGTGGCTGCGTGCATCAGCTGTAAAAGTGGTTTCTGCTGTCCACAAAACCACACCACCACAGATGCCAGGGAAAGAAAAGGGCTGGGAAGTAGAGGTGAAATTTTCCTAGTTTGAATAGTGATTGTTGCTAGGTTCCTTCTGCTGTACCCATAGAGCTGCTTGCCTAACTGCAATACTGACCTGGAACTTACATGTGGTCCAGGCCTAACTCTGTGCAGTTTCTAACCCAGGAAGGGACGGCTGAACACCTGTCAATTGGCTTCTCTGGCAGTGAGAATTGCCCTTGAGAAATGGAATAATCTTTCTTCGTAAATACCTGGGGAAGCCTATTAACGATGTACTTGCTGAGTATGGTGGAGGTGGAGCAGGAGAAGTCCAAAAGGTCTGTAGAAAGTTAGTGGTGACATTCTCTTGAAAAGAGTAATTTTCAGCTATTCTTTTATGAATCTTGCCTTCTCTGGGGCAGAATCTGTTCTTCACATCCATAGTGTCAAGACAACCCACTCTTTTTATCTACAGGGTCCAGTTTCTTTTGGAAATATCTGAGACTTCAAGTACTCTGCTGAAAGATCAAGGCTTCAGAAACCTTTGCTTAATAGCTCCCTGAACAATTAGCAGGCTGTGACTTGTCTTTGCTATGAAACTTTTAAGATGGAAACTTCCACTGTGATTGGTTGACAGATCACTGGGGCCCACGTAATTCAAATGCTGTCTCTCCATCTGTGTATAGCCACCTGAAATCTTACCTGTACTTCCACTAGCCCTGTTCCACTGGTGCTGCAAGGGTTGATAAAATAATTGCTGGAGTGGTACAAAGACATCTTGTGGTGACAAATCACATGCATATCCTTGGTGTGAATGGGCATCATTATCTCCGTATCTCCAAGGTCTCTGGTCATAGGTGAAAGCTACTTTTCAGTCCCTGATTGTACATGGTGTTTGTATTTTCTTCTAAATTTAGTACAGTACTGTGTCCCAATCCTTCAGGAACAGAGATATTGATAGTTTTCTGTGCAGTCATACAAGTTAGTTTTGCACCAGACCTAGTCCTGAGCAGTATTACTGTAATCAGAACATCATCTTGTAGAGAAAGTTACTGCAGAGCTAAACATTATATAGAGATATCAGAGCTAATTCTAAACATTGTGTTTTAAGTTTTGTCTTCTGGAAATCAGGTAGCATGTGTGGATGTCATAGTCATGACAGGGAAGTCACTGACTTTCAGGTGGGATCCTGTGAAGTTAGCTCAGTATCTCTATATGCTACAGTAATCTGTACCACAGAGATAAACAAGGCTGGTAAAAGCTCCTGTGTTGACTTAACAGCTGCATTTTTTTGTTGTCATTTTGGAGTTTGTGTTGGTTACATAAAACCTATTGCCTCTGTAAGATCATGTTGTTGACAGGAATTGACACAAACATGGGTTTTTCTTGTGTCCTTGCACATACCTTTCCATTACTCTCCTTGGGAATCGATATCAAGCTCAGGTTTTGGGGAGGAGGTTCTTCCCGCTATTCCCAAACCTATTAAATATCAACATCAGGGGCTTGTCAGTATGAGTTGTCATCTTTCTTCAGAGTTAAGTATTTAAAACACAGTTACTGTTTAACATCCCTCCTATTATTTCCAGTGGGGAAAGGAGGCAAGTGTCTTTCCTTATCACCATCAGA
This sequence comes from Daphoenositta chrysoptera, assembly GCA_013397915.1. Lineage (NCBI taxonomy): Eukaryota > Metazoa > Chordata > Aves > Passeriformes > Daphoenositta > Daphoenositta chrysoptera. Next base: position 969,849 of record VZRO01006629.1, read on the forward strand.
TATAAATACATCATCTGTGTCCTTTCCATATACAGGGCAAATGTTTATTGAGCACTTCTGGCTTTCTGCACCATTGACAATTTTCCCGACTGTTTAGTGACGGATTTAAACTGTTGCTAGGATTTTACATGTTCTTCCTAATCTTTAAGAAGTCCTTTTTACTGTCTGTAATTCTGTTGATGGGACATTCAGTCTTTCAAAGTATCTATGGTTTAATAGAAGGCCTTACTTGGTGGGTAAAGTTGTTGAACAAGTGGGCTTATAGTTTTCAAAATTTGATGAAGTTCTGAAATCCATACAGAAAAAATGTCACAAGAACAGAAAGTAGGAGGAATTTGCTGCTTGATTTTCTTTGTTAATATTTTCACTTATAATTTTGAACGTTTTTATTTGTTAGCCTGATTTAAGGGTGGAAGAATAGTAGCATATTTTATTACAGGTTTTTTTTATCCCCATATTCCAAGTGTTCCAACTTTTTAGTTGGTTTTAGCTAGTATTGATTTCATTATTTCATTAACATTTTCCCTAAACCGGAATTAATAGTTATTTGCAGTTGTAATGAATTGTTTCTGATATTTTGGTAGGTAAGAAGCGGGTAATCAGGAGCATCTCAAAGGATACTGTGGCACTACTGGGGGCAGTGACAGAACCGTCTATTTGTCAAGATTTCAAAGCTATCCTGGACTAACTGATTGATGTTTATTTCCTAGTTTTCCCAGGTTTGAAAATAAATGCTATGTCTTTAGGTAACTTTTCTCTGTAGTTTATTTTGGTAGAATGGACCAAAAGCAAGTTCACTCAGAAGTTTTACCTGTCTGTTGCTCAGATACCATACAAGGGCATAAAAAGAGCAGACTGTTTTGTTAATACCGTCTTGTTTGGGTATTTTGTTGGTGGGGTTTTTTTGTAAATTCACAGGTTGTTTGAAGTAATTTATTTGGTTTTCTTCCATGATTCCCGTCTTCTTGATGAAGGAATCATTAAACTATGTTCTGTACAAAATTGTTCACTTTCTTGTTTCAGTAGGTTGTCTTGTGAAGGGCTATGTTTTACTTCTGTGTTGCAGACTATTTTATAATAAATTGGCTGGTTAATTACAATAACACGTATTTGTTTCCAAGGCCTTTATTTTATAGAAATCTTTTATATACTGGGTTATGTCACGAAAAACAGTTACCTGCACAGGGCAAATGCATTTCATGGCAAGATGCACAGGCTAGAACTAATATATGCTAAAATTTCACTGTCCAAGCTGGGTATGTTTGGTGTATGTTTTATTTGTTTTGAATACATTGTGATATTTTTAATACAGTGTTGTACAGATTGATGCTGGTGCATTTATATCTACAAAACAAAAATTCTTGATTAGATAATATACTGAGTATATTGCTTTTCTATTTGCATATCTTTGGCTCTGTAAAAAGAAATTTTTATCCAGGACATATAGTGATAGAAAAAGGGAGAATGGCTTTAAACTGAGAGTAGGTTTGCATTCAATATAAGGAAGAAATTCTTTACTGTGAGGGTGTTGAGATGATGGAAGAGGTTGCCCAGAGAAGTCATGGTTGCCTCATCCCTGGCAAATCCCCACCACATAGGGAGTGGTAACACAGCTCCTAGAAGTTGATTTGCAGTATTGCAGTCTGTCCATTAACATCATAACTCAGTTCAAAATGTACAGTCAGTCATACAGGTTTGGTTTGTTTTTCCTTTCTGCGAAGTGGCACTGTTAAAATACATTTTAAAAAGGTCACAGAACAATCGTTTGTGCTAGAGATGAAGAACAGCCCAGTTGTTCCCCAGCCAGCAGCTCAAACATTTAAACACCCCCGTGCCCCACAGTGGTCTGCAGTGATACTGGGTGAGGGAGCACTATCAGGGACAACATTGCATAAGTGAGGCCTGGCAGTGCAGAAAGCTTTATTTTATGGGATCATGTGGCAGGAAGAGACAGCAAGATGCTCCAACATGAAGAATGGAGGGAATGTAAACTTCACCAATGGCTTGGATAAGCCCATTTTATTCTGTGAGAATATAATCTGCTGATGTGGTCTCAGCTGAAGGTGTAATTTTATAAAATTGAGTACAGTGTAATGCTTGCAATTCTCTGAGCTGATGTTTGCCTTTCCCAGCAATTACTGGCTGAGTCATCAGTTTTAAACAGTAGCTGCTGTTTCTGTAGGCTGTTTGTAAACAGATACAAATACAAGGTAGAAATCACAAGAGAAAACTGTTTCATTTAAAATATCCTCCCCTCAAAAAGGCAAGTGAAAGTAAAGCTTAAACTGCAGTGTGTTTTAGCAAGTGGAGAATTTGGAGATTTGAAGAAGAGCTGGCAGTCTATACTGGAAGCTTGGAGTTGCTACTGTGGTAATTGGAAAAAACTACTATGAGCATATGTGAAAGGAATAGATTAACCATGACAAGGTCATACAGTTGTTGCTGTAAAAATAGATGTTTATAATGTTGGGAAGGTAGAAGTAGTCCATAAAGCTATTTCTGCACAGAACTGTTCTAAAAGAAATTGTGTGATACATTATGGTGGTAGAATATATTCTACTTAATTGGTAGCAAGGCAGTGTGTTAAACAGCAACTGCTGACAGGAAATGTTTGGGTAGAGTGAATAACTTGAATCTAGAAATATTAAATTAATTACTTAGGAGCATTCTGAATCTGTAACGTGGATTTTGAACAATCATTGGACAGCTGGGAAAATTGCAAAAGATTTGAGAGCTGCGGTAAAGGTTAAGGTCTCAGTATTTAAGAGAAGGTGAGTAGGGAGATTGAGAGCTAAACCACTGAACGTGACTCCCCACACAGCCTGCGCTGCGAGTGTTGCAAACCACTCGGGAAGCTGAGCTTGCTGGAGGGTTTATATGGGGAGGGGGAGAAATAGGGCTGAACGTTGTTTTTCAGTGTATCTATAGAGCTGTAAGGATGGAATTTGACAGAAGCCCCTCTAGGGGAGATCATAGTATCTGGATGCATCCATCAAATATGTCCTTCTTTCCCAACTGTTTCCTTTTGGGAAGGAAATGCGGACTGGAAATCTCGAGGTAGGTATCAAATTTCACAATGTGGGAAACTGCTTATATTCCAAAAGGAATGTTCTTCTCTTTCTGCATCTGTTTTCTGTTTAAAGAATTACGATAACTTGGATGTGTCCTTATTTATAGTGCTGTTGCAATGCTCCTTCTGAGGCTTTTTCCTTTAATAGTCAATTGATCTCCTTGTCTTAGGGCTGTGGATTCTGGGTAAGGCTGAACATCACCATGACTGTGTTTGTGTCTTTTACTGATTGACCTCCAGAGACCCCAGGTGGTTCTTGCAGCCTAGACAATTCTAGGAAAGTCTTGTCTGTCAGAACGGTATGAATTCACTGCAGAGTATTAGAGCAAAGAAGATTTGATGGAATATGGAGAGAAAAGATTGGGAGAAGAGTGAGCAGGAGGAGAAGGCACTTAATATGTACGACTTCAACACATTCAGTTACGTGTCTGCATACACATGCTCCCTCAAGTAACACAGTCATGCTATTCAGGAGAAAAATGTACCTGTAGGATATCATCTTATTCTTCATGAGTAAGGGGAAGACTGTAGCACTAATTTTATTGGGCTAAGGCTACAGTTCTGGCGTGGGAATTTTGGTAGAGGTCACATCAGAAGTGCAGTGACAACAGAAAAGCAATGTTCATGCAAGAGTTGTTCAACACATTTTCTACATGTCTACTTGAGCTAAACAGTAACTTCAGCTTATGTTTCCCTGCCATCATTTGTAGTTACTGAAGCTGAAAATTGTCCTCCCCCAGAGTCCTGTCCTGGGCTGAACTGCATGTCTGGTGATCCATAAAGTCTCCCTTCAGGTGAATGGAAGGGACAGCTCCAAAGTCAAGTCCGGATACCATGACAGTGACTCAAGATGGATTTATACACTTGAAAGTCTTTTGAATGTAGTTTAATTATTTTCTCAGCTTGAAGGCTTTGTCGTACTTTTTCCTCACATACTTTCCCTGTATTTTTTCAGAGGCCTTCCTCCTCTTGACAAGAGGAATCCTCATCTCCCATCACTACAAAGTGGCCAGGATCTGCAGCCAAGTGCAGGAAATCCTGTTTTTCAGTAAAGATTGATTTCGCTGTCATGTCCTGTAAGGTTGCAGATCACTGAAAGGCTGCCATACATCTGCATCTTTGTTATGCCATTCAGCTATTGGGTTCAGTATGAGAAATAAAGGAGGGAAAAATGGGGACTTTTTTTTACACACTATTTTCCACTACAATAAATTCTGGAATCTGCTAAGATAAGAGATTTGTGCAGAATTAATTGCTCAAATTTATGTAATATACATTCTTTTATCTGCTGATGCTTTATCTTTGTTCCTTGCAGTCCTTTGAGAATAAGAAACAATCACAAAATGACTGCTGTATAGGTGTGTATAGGGGTTTACAAAAGTTAGAGCATAGTGGAAGAGAGGAGTCCTTATTCTTAGCTTCCATTCTACATCTCTCAGAGCAGGAGGGCAGGGCAGTGAATGAAACTGTAGGTGCTTGTGTTCCAATTTATGTTGCTGTTCCTTAGGAACAGACTGGTTTTTTAAAAGTGAAAGAAGACAGAAGGCAGCAGCAGTACTTAACAGGCTTTCCAAGTTTAAATTCTGGCTGGAGAGATACATGAGGCTGTGAAATTGGTTGAAATTAAAGGAAACACAGCAGCATTGAAGGTATAGAGGGTAGTGATTGCTGTAAGCCTATGAAATGTGTATACCAGGTTGATAGCCTTTGTTAGACAATATTAGCTGTCATTTGGTGCCTTATTTTTGCTTACAGACAGGTACAATGTATATTTATTCTTTTGGATGAGAAAAGTTGCTGTTAGCCCCCTGGCATGAAAACACTTCTGGTGATACAAAGCTTGGGTCCTTGCTCCTGCACTTTTGCTTGACCAGATGGAAGAGCGCTACCAGAGGGACACACACGCAAGGAAGGGCAGCCAGCAGCACGCAGATGGCCTGTACCCAAGGGGGATAAACTTTCTCCTCTTTCATGGGGAAGCCTTCCTGCGGAGATAAAAAAACAAACAAAAGAAATAATTGGTAGGTACATTTAGATTTTGCTATGATTGCTAGTTTCTTACGCGGTTTTAGTAAGGATAGCAAAAGTTTTACAGGTTCTACAGGCTCTCAGACTACAGTAGCATTCAGTGGCTGTGTCCTCTGCAAAACCTTCTTGTGGGTCTGGAGACAGCTGTAAATGTTTTACAGTTTCAAAGATGTATAGCTGGAATTGTGACACATTCTGAGGGATATGGAGTTGCCCAAAGTGCTATCAAACCTTCACCCTCTCTTGGGTAAACTCTTTCTTTATTCTTGTTGTACTCAAAGCTTACCTGGTTTCAGCAATTGCTGAGCATGTTCTTTGTCAAATAGGGAAGATGCATATCAGAGATTTTGAGGGAATGATGATAAAGCAATTTCTGCAAGTCTGTGGCTATGAGTTTTATTTGGGATAGATACTTAATGGCATGTGGGGGAGACACTGCTGCAGTGTAATTCTTACATAGTTTGAAGACCAGAATCAATCTCCAAACCCCTATAAAGGGTGTATTTGAAAGGGATCAAAGAAACTGCAATTGGTATGAGACAGTGACATCCAGATCAAATATTCTCAGCATGGACATGCCTTTGTTGCTGAATTAACCAACATTGTTCTCAGACCACTGCCTTCCTCCCTCCCTGTCTGCCTGTCAAAAGTGCACCGGGGTCCCAGTGATACTGGTTTAAAGCTCTGCTCAGGCATTTGTTCTACCTCTGAACCCCCTGTAGGTATGGAATGTCTGTGACACATTTCAGTTCAACACTTCTGAGCATCACACACATCTGTAAGAAGTATGGAGCACGGAATATGTGGGACACCTCGAGATGAGACTCGTTTTACTATGTGTAACCTCTTTGCATACTGGAGCCTTCTCATTCTGAGCACTACATCACTTCAGGCTGCATTCCATGGGTAAGCAGATTACAATGATCTTAAAGGATCTTGTAAGGGAAGAAAACAAATAATTCTTGCTTTTACTAGTTCTGAAAATATTTGAGAACATACATATTTAGGGTTCCAGGCTGTGTAGCTTGGCGGCTTCTGCATCTGAAGAATAACAAAGGCCATGAAGACAGTCAGCAGGAGCAGAGGACTAATAAACCTCCATGTGATGTGCCAGTAGAGATTTAGTTTTCGTCCAGTCATCCATTCCACATCTTTACTGAACCTTATAAAAGAAGTTATATTTATGATAATGTCACATCTAGAGTGGTAACAGTTTTTTAAAATAATTTTTTTATTTATATAAATATATATAAAATATATTTAATATATTATTTTTAATAATTTTCTGTAACTTGGAAACACAGGGTTACAGCACTGTAAATCTTTTCTATTCTATACCATTCTTTAATAACTTACTACTCACTTGAATAAATAATAATATCACTCAAGTAGGTCTTTATTGATCCATACCAGAGATGAATGACCAATTTACATTGTCAGTTTAATTACCTGAGCACCTAGTCTAAGGTTTCTAAGCATGAATAAATGATGATAATATTGCAGCAGTTCTGTAAACTATTCAGATAAAAAAAATAAAATAAAAAGACAAAATTACCAAGGGAGCAAGCATAGCATGTTAGGAAGAAATCTCAGTTAACCAGCATGAAATCAAATCAGGTCAGGGACAAAATTACTGCAACCTGAGTTGCATTTATGTCTTAAGAGAAAAAAAATTCCATAACTTTCCTACGTACCTTTTAATTTTATAGATGTATGCAACTCCAATCACTTCAAAGAAAGCGATGACTAGAAGAGGCACTGAGCCTGCATATCTGTCAAAAATGTCAATCCAGTAACTCCCTGAACCCAGTGTAAAACACAGAGCAATGAGGAAGCTAATTAGACATATTATACCTGAAGAAAAAAAAGTTATCTTTGTTACTGGAGTACCGAACTTGGTAGATTTATTTTTGTTCTAAATTGCTTTGTTCTTGTTCTAATAATTTTTATTCTCTCTCCCTCTATGGAATTACAACAAGCTGTTTTCTCCTTAGGGGGGCTAATACCACTTCCCAAACTCAGTTTTCCCCTGTGTGTTGGCCAAGAGGCGCCACTGCTGCAGGAGGAAGGCATTCATGTGACTCAGAGCATCCTTCAGTTGGTCATACTTCCTTCATCAGACAGCCTGGGCTGTGCTGTGCTGTGTCCCAGTGTTAATTTTTGACTGATGTAGTGAGTTTCTAGTGCCTCATTTCCATGCAGCCATAGGCTTAAAGCGCAGGCAGGTGGCACCTTGGAAATGTAAGGGCTCCCTGGATTTCTGCCCTTGTTTCCTCAAAGAGTCCAGAGCTACAAATATGTGTGTCCCTTATGTTCCAGCATGTATCATTTGGGTTTCAGCACACTTCAGCTAGTTCCCCTTTAGCCAAGATTCAGATTTGGGGTAATTGAGAGAAAAAGTGGGAATGAAAGGAGGGAATAAAGGTATTGCTGGACACAGACATGGGCTACATGTCTGTAAAATTGATTAATTTGTATGTCTTGCTAATGTGTTGCTGATTGCTTCTAACTCTGAGATGGCCTTTGGTTCAATTCTGTAAAATTTTGGCTTCAGACATTTTTTTTTTAAAGCTCACAGCTGGAAAATCAATTTAAAAAAATAATATTTTTACCTCATGAAGCTGGGAATAAATTTGTTTCTGCATGAAAAATTGTAAAATTAGGGATGCAATTTAGATGCCGCAGGAAGACTACAAAAGGCACGACAGCAGTATTTCCCATAAGAATTGAAAAGGGCACATTGTGGAAATATTAATCCATTACTTGCAACTGTCCGAGATTTTTCTGGACCAGTTTCACTGTAGGATCTCTCAGACTCTCATCAAGTCTGGTTCTTAAGGAGCAGGTTTCGTTCAATTACCGTCTCTGGTTGAAAAGATTCCAGTTTTGGTGCCAGAACAGGATCACACACCTTCATTCCTTATTTTTCAAGTGATAATTTTCTACTCTGACACGTTCACAGTAAATGTGAAACAATCTGTAGCAGCATAAACCTGGATGAAATAGGGGTGAATGACCCCTCTTACAGTGGTAAGTTCAAGTGCAAGTGGTTATGGCAAACCAGCTGATGTCACTGGGTGCCTTAAAGTGATTTGTATCAGTGCCAAAGGCTTAGGGGAAGGCAAGGCTCTTCCTGATGTCTGCAACAGCTAAGAGTGAACTTGACTCCAGGACTAGTAATTTAACAAGCTTTCTCAGACTGAAACAGCTTAACTTGCAAACTAAAAAAAAATGGTAAAGGCAATATAACATTGTCATCTGACAGCTTCTGCCATAACTGCTGCCTCATCTCTCTGCTTATCTTCTGCAAACACAATCCACTGCCCTTACTTACACCGTGGGATTAAACGAAATACTACAAATTATTAATTCCTCTATGATATTAATTAAGCAGTTGGTAGTTTGTGCATCTATAAGGAAGCCACCTTCTTTGAAGAAAGCAAATACCTTACCAGATAATAGCTCTTTAGGTGCTGATTTAGGTATAATTCGGAGCTCTAGAAGAGGAGTGAAGACACCCTCAATGTTTCCAAACATTGAAGAAAGGCCCAAGCTGAACAACATTATGAAAAACAGGATGGCCCAGGCCTGGGAGCCTGGCATGAGGATGATTGCTTGAGTGAAAACAATGAAAGCCAAGCCAGTTCCTGAGACACTCTGCAGAATTCACAAACAGGTAGATAAAAATACACATTATAATGTCATTTGTCATGCATAAAGTAATTATAACAAACTGCTGTCCTCTGGAGTCAAGGGTGCTGGTCAGACTGTGGCCTCTGCAGCAGCCAGCAGTTGAGAAAATGGGCAGTGGGGGGTTTGATTTTAAATGTTCTACTAGAGATACCTAGAAAATCATTGAGCAGAATTTTAGCCTGCACAGAGAAATGGGTCCAAAGTAAAGCAGATCAGAAACTTGTAATTGTAATAGCAATTGTTTTCCTAATGCCTTCTTAAATGTGTTTTTTTAACATCTGTGGTGTAGTAGCTGCTGGAAAGAAAGAGGTGTAAATAAGGATATGATTACCACTCTAAACACCAAGAGAATTGGTGAATCGTTGATCTCAAAACCCCCCACAACTGCCAAGGCAGAAAAGACTAATAGGGAAAAAGCCAATTTCAACCAAATTTCTTTTGATTTTGTTTCCCAAGAACAAGGATATTTAAATCTAAGCATTGAAAAATGCTAATGTTTCTATAATTTGGAAGTAAAATATTTCAAACTGTAAATCAGAGATGGGTGCCATCAGAAGATGTGAGACAAAAGAAACTGACTTGTGCCAGGGCTGGAATGTTGTCCTTGGACTTCTCCATCATGTGAGTAAAATAGCCTACTTTACCATCATTGTGTGCTAAGTGTGTTGTTCATTAGCACACTGACTGTGCCAAGCAGGACCACTGGAGCAAGTGGAATGAGGTAGGACAAGTGAACAGAGAAGAAACACCTGTGTTTAGTGGTAGGGGAAATGTTTTAGGAGGGTTGGAAAATACTGAGAGGAAGAGGATCATGATGTATTTTGGTGGCAAACAGTGTACTTTGTATAGATTCTTTGATACTTTCCTAAATAGAGATTTAGGAAATTCCCATTCAGCCTCCATTTTTTATAATCTTTCATCTAGATGTGTTCCCCCTGTTATGCTTATTTCTGTAAACCAAACTAGGACTGAATCCAGTGTTCATGGTAGACTTCTAGTGGGAGCACCCTGTAAGATAAGCTTTGTGATAATAGTGTGTAATTTTGTGTGCCATAACAGACAGTTATACATTCAGACTATCCTACAGCAGTATTGTTATTTCAAATGTTGAAAAGTTGATTTGTTGCACGATTGTGTAATATATCACAGAGTACATGTACTTACAAGAAAAAGGAAGATACCAATCCTTCTGCCTAATTTCGTTTAAAGATTACCTGTTGAAAGCAGTTATGGTACCTGATCAAGGAATTCTTGAAGATTACAGCTTTTCAGCTTGAGTCCAGCAATTTTTTCTGGATATGATGAATTCAGAAAACTAATCCAGGATGTATAGTTCTGTTGCATGATGCTTTCTTCTGGAAGATCAAATTCGTTGATGATACTGATAATGTTCCTGCCAGAGAAGCCAACATATCATTAGTTTAAAAGTTTGCAGATGCTGTGGCTGGAAATGCTATGCCATGTATTCAGATGTTACTCAAAAGTTGTGTTTATTTTGTGTGCTGCTATTGACAATATAAGGGAAAATATTAATTGACAGCTTATATATAAAATAGTAGAAAATATTCAGACTATTTGATATTGTCTCTTTCAGACAAAAAAACTGAGTCCTTTATGCAGATGCAGTCTCTAAAACATTTTTGTTTTATCGGGTCTCCAGACCATTTCCAGTATTTATATTTAATAACTTAGCTAATCTGGTGAAATAGAAAAAGGTGGTGTTTTTTTACTACTTCTGGTGCAAACCTTGATGCACTACTTGGAATGGATTGTTTTATAATTTGTCTTCCTTCTTACAAATGACCATCCTTGACTCAGTGCCATAGTACTTTATATTTTTACATTAAACTTCTCCATGCAGATGTTTCTTCCTTTCTAAAGAAAATAAATTCTCTAAATGCATGTTTTCCAAATAAGACATTATCACATTGTCTATTTAGGTACTGAAACTACAGTATAACTTTGGGAACACAACTTTCTCACCTGTCCAGGCAGTCCCAGTAGGCTGTGGTTGCTTTAAACCCCAAAACAGAAAAAACTGGGATGGAAGCATAGAGGGATGTCATGCTGTTCACAATTGCTACTGTCACAGCATCCTTTTCACAGTCATTTCTAGAGATAGCATTCAAACAAAAGTGATTAAAAAGGGTAGTTTTTTAAACTGTGATTCAGTTATTTCTGCAAACTTTTTTTTTTTAATTTCCTCTCTCCCTCCTTCCCCTCCCCTCTTGTCTTAGAAAATCTATTGGGCCTTTTGGAAAGACAGATCCTTTTCTAAAGATCCTTTAGAAAAATTAAGGTAAGAGTTTTGAAAATTTGAAGAAATTGCACAAAATGCAGCAAGAGTTTAGTCAGCCAATAGAAGTTGTAGTTCTGCTTACTTTGTTGGATTGTAGCTTGCGAATGCAATAAGCCCTCCAAAGGCCAAAGAGAGAGAGAAGAAAATCTGTGTAGCTGCATCAAGCCATACACGGGGATTTTTCAAAGTGTTCAGCTGAAATAATTGGAAAAAATGCATGTATTAGGCTTAAATTAAAATTTCTTTCTCTCTTGCAATTCTCATAGCTCATCTCTTATTTCACTTCTGAAATTTTGAGTTGTGTTACCATCTAAGTACTATGAAAATGGAAATAGGTACTAAACAGGTCAGGAAAACAAGTGTTTTCGAGGATATCATTGAGGCTACTTAAATGTGTGCAACAATTACAGAATCTTTTTTACTGTACACCTCTTCTGTCTGATGATAAAAATGTGATTCTAAATAATAGACACTAAGAACACAATAGGGACAATACATTACATTCTTCCTCAATTTCTTTCTTTTATTTAACTCACATACTTGGTAACCTACAGTTAAAGAATATTATCTTCCTAAAGCTATATAAACAAATACTAAACCTTAATTGTTTTAAGACAAAGTGATTCCGTAGCTTTTCAAATCTGCTTAAAAAATAATTCAATAAAAACAACTAAAAGCCCAAGCAGACAAGAAGAGAACATGCATTAAAAACAGCATCTGAGATTCAAAGTGCTGTGAAAAAAAGCAGTAAAAGACAAAAGGGCAACATAGGAAATACAAGGAAAAAGGAGAAACTAACAGTGAAATTTAATTTTGATGTAAGGGCAATGTGATACAGAAGGTTAAAAAGCAATGATTGATGGATTACAGAGAATGCTGAGCAGTTTTAAATAGCTGCACCAAGGAATCTTGCCATTGAAATCAATAAAAAAAGAGATAAAGCATAAATAATGCTCAAAATGTGTGATCAATAAATATTACTTGCAGAAACTACAAAGTGGTATGTTGTATTCATACCCTACCAGGTGAATTGCTTTCTGATCCATTATCAAGGAGGGGGAATAGAAATGCTAAGAGTGTTTTAAAAGCCGAATAGTTCAAAAGTAATGCTGGGGCTGTAGACTATTTCAGTTTGTTTTACAGCAGTCTGAGTCAAATCTGGATCCGAGCCATGCAGGATGCCTTGTGTGCTTTGTGTGTGTGCCTGTGCTAGAGATCCTGGTCTGTGACTGGGAACATCTGTAGGCGTGAGAGGCACATTTGCCAAAAGATCCCTCGTAGCATTTTGGGTTTCTCTGAAGCTGGCCTGAGCTTGAAGAGCAAGAATAATGGGTCCACCTCAGTGTGGATGGAGGCAGGCAATGCCATTCCTGCAGGTGCTCTCTCCACAGGGACTACCAGTGTTTGACCCCAGCAGAACTGCTGTCACCTTTTGTATAACACAACATAGAGAGCAGATACATGGAACCATCGCTGGCTGAAATGCTTCAGCAAAGGCAAACCCTTCCAGAGATTTGTTTGGAAAGAGCATGGTCAAGCCCCCAAAGACCAGAGTGCTCACTTGGCAGGACCTTGTGCAGGTGCTGTTGCGGTGCAGAAACTTGGCATTCACGTGGCTGTGTGGCCTTCACACTTTGATTAAGTGCTGCCAAGTCAGTTGGTGCTGACAGATGCGACTCCTAGAAGTCTGGCTTTCTGACTAGGAACTTTGGCAAATGAGTCTGGAGGTAGTTTAGGCTGGTACTAGGTGCAGTGCATTTATTGACTCCAAAAGCTACTAATCAACACCCAAACTTGAAAAGATAATGGGAGGGCAGGCATGCCATGGCAATGTCATTATCTGGTCTTCAGCAAATTATTGAAAGTGTGATATAAATATATGGCATACAGATTTTATAAGCATATCTTCAGAAGAAAAAATGTGCTGATGCCAGAAACATGTGGATGAAGATATACAACCAAAATGTTAATGAATGAACCGGGGAGTAAGGAGGAAATTAAGTATAATTGCTCCCTCATGAGTGGTAAGATGTTTGGATTCTTGAATATGTGAAACACAGAAACGGAATTAAAAATTACTGGGGTCCCTGTGATGTGTGATTTTGGTGTAAAAACATCTAATGCTTTTGTCATAAGTGAGTGGCCAACAAGCAATACTGCACTTATAGGCAGCAGTTCATTAAGGTAGTGTTTTTGTTCTCCTTAATACCAGAAACAATATGGACAGACCAGGTACCTTGAAAGGTGCTTTAAGTGTCCATGTACAGTAATATGTCATAACTGCAAAAGAGAGGGGAAAGTTACAAATTGCCTCTGTGAGTAGAGGATTTGAGGCCTGTGCTGCCTCTTTATTTCTTGGCCATTCTCACTGCTTGTTAAATAGCTGCTGAGTTCTGTGCGTAGGCAGCAGTTGCCCAACCAAGTTCTTGGAATTGTTCATTGCCAGAGAACCTCCAAATATTTACAGTCTCTGAAGCTCTTTTAAATGTGAAAGAGACTGGAGAAGGAGACATCTTTATTCCTTAGGTAACACAGGTGTCACTGAAGCTGAACCATGCAGACTGTTGCTGATGTTTGTTGGAATCTCTTTTCTGCTGCCTCTGGTTATTTATTTTTCCAAAAACCTTTCCAAAAGTCTGTTCCAGCTTCTCTGTGGCTTCATCTTTGTAGAACTTCTGCTGTCCCCTCAGGTGCCACTTCAGGATATTTTTTTTGTTTTCTTGGCAGCTTCATTTTCCAAGTAACCACGAATTTCGAGAAGGTGAGTAAATCATCAGACTTCTCTACGTCTGAAAGTCAATGAAAAGAAGTAGTCATTATTTGGCCTAAAATTTAGGGTGTGAAAGTGTGTTAGATGGCAAAAGCTGATTATGCATTTCTGCATGAAAATAAAACCGTGGCCTCGCATAATTAAAATTCATATTCATACTATTATTATTTGTGGTACTTATTAACAAGAACTAAAATATGAACTTAGAAAGTGAAAAAACTTTAAAAATTGTAAAAAAACCCTAAATTCAGTTAGGTGATTATGATGTTGAAATTGGGTAAGATGGGACTTTTGTGCTAGATATTACTTTCTTTCACAGATTTTCAAAAACAACACTGAGGTGTCACAGTTATCAGATAGTGGTTGTGGCAGCTCTTACAGAGAAACTAAAATTTCTGCTGCACTGCAGAGCTGGAAAGAAGTTGGAAAATATTGCCTCCAGTTAGGGAAGGATGTCAAGAAGGTTAACTTTATTTATTTTAAAAGTAAGCTGAAAGAGACAGTAGGAGATCTAATTCTTACTTAATTTTGCGAAAACTTTTCCTGCAAAAAGACAGGAAAATAAGAAGAAAACAGCACACACTTAAGAAATATGCTTTACAGTTTTGTAAAATGATGTGGTCTGGGTGGCCCAAGTAAATCTCTGCCAAAAAACCTATCAGCCTTCCTGTACATCTCACTTTGGGACATCCCCTGTGGAGAAGGGTAAAATACAAATAGGTGTTTGCTCACAGCAGGGGTGGGCATCGGCCAACAGGAAAGGCAGTACTGGTGTTGCACTAGTGGGGTAAGGGGACAAAGAGAGAAGGGAAAGGTTGCAGCTGTGTGCTTACTGTCCTTTTGAAGTCCTTGAAGTGCCACAATCCTCTGTAGCAATTTGGTTTAACAAAGCCATCTCTCTGTCTTACACTAACTTTCTGTGCAATAGCAACACCAATAGCAGGTATCACTTACCAGGCTGTTTCATCAGCTTTTCCACATTTGCAGATAAGAACATCACTAAAACCATCTTCAGATCACTTTTCAAGGGTGTCCCCAGGATCTGCTTCCTCACACAGCTAACCATCAGCTGCAGGTTGACTCAGGTAGATTTTCATTCTGACTTCTGTTGCCAGTGTACAAATCCATCCGGCTCTTTTACGATGATCCACTCCTCCTCAGCACTGCAATACCTCCAGGCTTTGTGAGTACACACAAATCCAGTTTTCTGCATTCAGTTCAGGATCGTTGCAAACTAAGTCCCAAAGATGCCTGAGCATTTTTCCAGAGGAACACAACAGCCTGGCTGAGGACATAAGGCGAAGGCGTGTTCTCTTTGTGTTGTCTAAGCTGCTTTCTTCCCTAAGCCATTGAACCAAGCTCTTATTGTCCTGTCTGGGCCCTACAAAAATGCAAGTGTATGTCCTGGTCTCCTGTAAAAACCAACCTTGTCCTTCTTGAGCTCTGACAGCATTTACATGGGTGTCTGTGCCACTGGGCTTGCAGACAGAGGGATAAAAAGGTGTCTCATCTGAGCCTTCTCTTGCTCTTCTCCCTTTCCAGCCTGGCATATAAGGTATTTCTGAGCTTCTTGGGTTATGTTTTCTTTAATGTCTGTGTTCTTGTTGTAGGAAAGGAAAGGGAAAAACCCAGTGCTCCTGTGTTTGAAGCACTGCTGTGGCTGCGGAGGCAGTGGATGCTTGAGAACGTGTCAGTGGGAGCTGCCTTTTCTCCTCTACACCCACCACTTTATGGAGCATTTTAGCCACGAAGGCAGAGTTGTGAGGAGCCTACAGAGGATAGCAACCACTGAGTGGGACAGCTTGACTTTGCGTTTGGGAATGCTGCCAAGGACAGTGTAGGAAAAGTCCTTCTGAAACGGCCAGCCTGTGGAGGGATCTGGAACTCCTCTCCACATGAGAAGATTAGAAAAATGGCAGAGGGGCTGTTTTCCAGCAGTTCTGTCTTTTAGGAAGAGATATGGGGGAGGGGAGAAACTCCTGCTATGAAGAAACAGGGGCAGGAGAAAATTACTCTCAACCTTCAAAAAAAAAATCACTTGACAGTGTAATTCCTCAGTCATTCTCCTTGTGAATTCTTAAAAGACTAAAGCTGTGTAAATTCTGTAGCAGTGGCAGGGAAATCCCATCTTTCTCATGTACTTATGAAGTAAATCAGTTTCACTTACACATTCAAGATTGAGGCACCCATAATATTCTTATCATTAATTTTCCAGTATTTTCTGATATGCTTACTACTGAACTGTTAAATTCTTTGCTGCTTCTTTTCTTATGAAAATATATTAAAATACGAAGTCATTTCATCTCAGAAAAAGAGCTTAGCTGAGCTCTTGGATAGATATCTAAACCAGGAGTTGTTGGAAAATGAGTATACAGTATGAAATCTGAGGGGGAGTAAAAGGAAAAATATTTCTACTACTTACATTAGGGGTGAAGAGGTAAATCAGACCATCAGTGGCTCCTGGTAGAGTGAGTCCTTGAATTAGGAATATAGTCAGGACCAGGTATGGAAATATTGCTGTTACATAAATTGCCTAAAGCAAGGAGGCCATAAGACGGATAGTTACTGGCAATAACTTCAATAAAACCTATTAAGTTCTTGCAACATACAATCCTAATATTAGATCAGACAGCTGCAGATGAATATTGCCATCTTTCAAGTAAGCAGGGTGTACTTTTACAGAATATATTTGTAACAAAATGGCTCTTAAAACTGTGTGAGGGAAGGCTGGTAGGGCAGAAGTTTTTGCAATGGATAAGGAGAGAAGCATCATTTTAAGCCGCCTGCACTGCTGTTCTCACTTTGTTGGACAAGGAGCACACTGAATGGTGCTAGTGTGGTAAATGGGGAAGGCTTTCCTTGTGGTAAAAACTCAGTGTCTGGAGGGCAAAATGTCAGAGTGTGGGATAATCACTTCTCTACCCTTTCCATACCTTTCCTGTGGTTTCAATTCCTCGGATGGTGCAGAGATAGACAATTGCCCAGCAAGTTGCTAAGCACAAAATGAGCCACCACTGTAATGTGCCGCTCTCAGCAATATCAGGTGTTATGTTCAAAGTTTTCCTGTACCAAAAATAATTTACTGCGGTGCTTTCATAACATTCTTCGTTGAACCCTGAAAAAAAAAGGTGGCAAGTGTTAGAATAAATTGTGGGCTGCAAAATCAAATACAGAGATGGACTTTCTGCACTGTCTGTAATGTGTAGCAAGACAAACTCTCACAGCAGGCTGAGACTGTGACACTTCCATGGCACCTTCACCAGAGCATCACCAGCATTTTATACAGGGGAGAACTTCCTAATTAGAAACAGTGTCATACTCAATGCAAGGTAAAATCTAAACTAATTGCAGTGAAAACGATGAGATTTTTTTATCTGTATGGCTACAAGTTGATGTAGCCATAACAAACTTCAGGCACCTGAGGATACATCTAAGCCCAGGCTCCCCTGGCTATGTCATGGCCCTGAGTGGGGAAAGACCCAGGCACTGGCCTCTTTGGTTTGAGTTTCCAGGACTTCTGTGTAGGGGAACTTCAGGCATCTGCATCCAGGGGAGTGGGCATTCCCCAGCCAGGCTCAGTGCTGGAAGAAAAGGGAACTGGGAACATGGCGTACACCACAACCTGGTGTACCTAATTGTCTTTGTACTCTAGAACAGTCCTAATGCCTTCAAAAGAAAGTTTAATTCTGCTATGTTTTGGGTTTTTTCTTAGCCTTTTACTCAGATGATATTTCTTGCTATGCCCTGGAACTTGTTATCTCTCATGCTCTAAAAAAAAAAGTTG
The DNA here is from genome assembly GCA_013397915.1 of Daphoenositta chrysoptera. Lineage (NCBI taxonomy): Eukaryota > Metazoa > Chordata > Aves > Passeriformes > Daphoenositta > Daphoenositta chrysoptera. The sequence continues at coordinate 987,493 of VZRO01006629.1, forward strand.
AAAAATAATTTTAAACATCTGAGACATTCTTCCTTATCCTGCTTATGCACATTGTCTCTCTTCCGTCTTACTAAAGGTTTTGTAATGGATAACAGGACTTGTTCTTTTTTTTTGTTTCCCGTTTTGAAGTCAAACAAAAGGACTCATGGACTTTCTGGCTATTGCTGTTCCTGTGAGGATGATGAATTTGAGTAGTCTATCATGACTCTTGTAGTTTTTAAACAGGAAATCAAACCAGGACTTGTGCACAACTCAGGGTCAGATAAAGTGTGGCTTCTCAGGGTTTCTTGATTAGCCCAGAGTCTGATGTTTGTGATACTCCTTTTGCTTGCAGTGGTCATGGAGGTGTACTTACCTGTTCTGTTTTCATTTAGAGGACAAGCACTCCAAGGAAGAGGTTCCTGGAAGGAGTTTATGAAATACCACATCACCCAAGTTAAAACAGTGTTGTAGTATAAGCTCACCAGAACCGACACCACCCACGAGCCAACTCCTGCAGAAAGCACAAGACCTCACTTCAGAAAAGCTTTGGAAAAAGTTATCAGTCAGTCATAGTAGTAGCTCTTGGAAGCTCACATTTCCTCTTTTTCAAGATTTTCTTCTCCATCCCCCCAACCCCATCCTGAGATTTTCCCATGAAAGTTGGGCATTTGTGTCCTCAGTAGCCAAACACCGGTGCGCAATCCCCCAGATCACCAGCCCTGCTCTAGGAATGCTGACATTCTCCGCTTATACAGAAGATTATGGTTGAAATCTTTGCTCTACTATATAATCCATTGTTTTCAACAATACCAGACAACTTTATTAGCAGAGAGCAAAAGAGACCAAAGTTTTGTAATGTGCTGTAGCTGCATGAGGCCATTCTTGTTCCAAATCATGCACATATGCCCTACACTGGTAACTGTTTTGCTCCTGTGATGAGGAGGGAAGAATACAAACACTACAGTTTCTGCTTGCTTGCATTTTTACAAAGGGAGTATGGACATGCCTAATTTTAGGAGATGGGTTTAGCTAGAAGCACCACGTGCTGCTTGGTATTTCTTCCTTGTTGCCCTCTGGCCCTTACATTACTCCTCCTACCCACCCCTTCTCCTCCCACACAGGCCCACAGGCAGGGCTGTCAGTGCCAAGCCCATTTCAGACACCTGCTTAAAGCAGGTCATGATCCAGCAGGGCTGGCTGAAGCATCCAGGAGTTTTCCCTTGCCCTGCAGACACAAGGGTATTATCTCAAATGCCCAGTAGAGTCAATGCCTTAACCCCCTCATGGTGGCTATTCTGGATCACTTTCTGCAGCCTAACAGTGGACACAGGGCACCAGATGTGTTTTTTCATCTATTCAATAAATAGACAAGAATTGGCCGTACAGGACTGCACACCTGTCTGTCTGCCATGTGGATTGTCCCTCATGCCCAGCTGTGTTGATAATGTCCCTTCAGTAGCCCCACCCTCTTGGGGAGGGGAGCTTTCCCAGGTGCTTTGGACTCTTAGGGTCCCTGATTTCCTGTCTTTCTGTCCTCCCTAGAGTCTGACTATTCATGGACAGAGAAGACTGGGTCCTGGAGGGGCTGTGAGGGAAGAGCAAGAAGCACGGTGGGCAGGCAGCTCTTGTATGGCACCAAGGTGTGGTTGGAATGGGGCAGCGTTGAGTAGCAGAGTCCATGTTCATTATGCTCTCCACAGCAAAGGTTATTAGGTTTGCATTTCAGGCTCCTAAAATGAGCCTAAAATGTGCCTGGAGTAATGCCTGATGAGAACAATACAGAATTACAGAATCACAGAATCGTTTGTGTTGGAAGGGACATTAAAGATCATCTAGTCCCACCCCCCTGCCATGGACAGGGACATTTCAACTAGACCAGGTTGCTCAAAAACCCATCTAACATGGCCTTGAATGTTTCCAGGGAAACCACCCCTCAATATCTCACCACCCTCATTGCAAAATATTTCTTTTAAATCCTAACACTCATTTATTTTATATCCTAAAAAGCATCAGGCACAGGTCTGTAGGAAGTGAGTGCTGGGTGGGAGCTGTCTGCAGTTCCTTGAGCTGGGACTGGAGAGACGTACCCACGCCTCCAAGGTAAGGAGAGATGGTGTTCCAGGCTCCGACGCTGCCTTTCCTCAGGCACTGCCCTAGGGCCAGCTCGAGATGTAGCAGTGGGATTCCTTCGAAGAGAAGGGCGATGAAGTATGGGATCAGGAAAGCCCCTGAAAAGACATTTAAGTGTGATTAAGCCACATGATTATCTGCATCTCACTGAAATTACTGCTTTATGACTAATCTGCTTTATGAGCCTAACAAAGTCCTTGTAGGATGTGTTGAGACAGGGATCATTGCTAGGGACACCTACCAAGTAACATCTGTTGCTGGTTATTTTGGTAGTGAAGATGGAGGAGGGACTGGGATGCTTAGTGCTGCAGGACGCTTCCCTCAGGCATTGCCACAGCCCTTTATACATAGCCCTGCTATTTCAAACATCTCCCTTTCTTTTAAGCATCTTCTTTTGTCCCCCTTCTTATAAAGTACAAGGGTTTTCCTGTCCCCTATACCATCTGTTTTCCCTTCAGTGCATTGCCTCGTTTCTTTTCTTAAAGCTCTCAGGCCTGTGCTCCTCTGTCCTGCACTGGAAAAGCAGGATTATATGCTGTATATCCCAGGTTACTTTATTGCATGAAGCTCTGCTCAGAGCACAAAGCCTCTGGCTAAGGAAAAACTGAAAGCAAGGCTGAAGTTGTTCTACGAGACCTGTGAGCCATGAAACTTCATTTCTTCCCAGTTTGTATCCTTTACATCTTTTCTGTTTTCCTCACAACATCTCCCTTGGGCCAGAAGCAGCAGGTCCTGCTGGTTGCCTGTGGGAAGGGACCAGTCCTACCAACAGCCTGGCTGATTCCTGCTAAACTGTGTGCAATGCCTCACTTCCCCCACCTTCCCTCAGAAGCGACACGTTTGGGTCTCCCTGCTTTTTGCACAGATGCTGATTTTTGTGAGACCAGAAGTTTCATCAGTGTGTTTTTACCACCTGCCCAAATGTCCCATCAAATTGAAATAGTGGCATAGATTGAAGTTTATTGCCATGACCAACAACCACTGCAACCACAAAGTCTCTTTTCTCCAGGGGAACAAAGACAAGTCCTGCCTCAGCCACCTCCCAGTCCTCCTACAAATGTGTACAGATTTTGTGTTCCTTGTTGCTTTGTCAATAAACCTGTGCCTTGTTCTGCCTTTTCTGCTTTGCCTCCAGACCTCAAATCTTGGTCTGCTCAGCTCTGCTCTTCCACCTCTGGAAACTTTCTTTATACTCCATCTTCAGCCCTGAGAGAGAGGTGGGGGAATGCACAAGGATTTCTGGTCTCCACCTGGAATGGCGCCTGGGTTCTGCAATCACTGGCTATTTAGAAAGGCTGGGCAGATAAAATCTAATCTCTTGAGTTAGTGTTGTATTGCAATAACTTTGCTACCTCTTGCTAGGTGCTGCAATAAATACACACAACACCCAGAGAAGGTGTGTTGTTGAATGGTTTAGCCTTTTATCAAGGTGTGCATAGGAACAAAAATCACAAAGCTCTTCTCAGCACTGTTCTTAAACTGCCAAACTTGGAAATAAGTTTGGAAACTTATAACTCAGAAATAATCTCAATTTAAGATCTCTATTCTTAAAATGTTTTTTACTGAGAAGCAGGTTTTAAAAAAGGAATCTCTCAGTTAATTCCCAGTATGTTAAATCCTCAGTTTGAGGTCCCTTCCACAGAACCTAGTAACCTCTTTCCATGCTAAAACCTGTGTTCTCTTTCAAACCTGCTGCAGTATCCCTCTCCATATTACACCTGAGGGTGTCAACCCTGCCCTCCTGACAGTCTGATGCCTTGGTCTGTCTCCTGGGAAGAGCAAAATACTGAGGCAAGTGACCAGAGCACTGCAGGATGGAGCACTCTACGTATTTATCCATCTGCCTGGCCCTCCACCAGCTCTGGGCAGCAGCTGTCGTGCTGCAATCCATGCTGAGCCCTTGCTAGCAGAGCACTCCATGAGAGACCAGCCTGTCTCCCATATCATATCTCCTGGGAAATAACTGTGTAATAATTAGTGCAAACTGTTATCTCTCTCCCCTTGTCTGTTTGCTAGTTGAACCACTGGCAGCAGAGCATGTTTAGACATTCTGCTGATAAAAGCATGTTTACTTTGTGCTGGCTTGTGTGTATCTTCAGGCATATTTACAGCATGGCAAAACATAATGTCACACTTAGAAAAAAAATACTGGTTTTCCATGAGAATGATATAAAAGAATCTGCTATTTGCAAATATGAAAATAAGGCAAAAGAATGGGTTAACAACAAATAGTTTATGAAGCTAATCTTTCTCGAACCTAATTCAAGTAAATGGCTTGTAGTGTAAAATAAGTTTTTAGTTATTCATTCCTTTGCATTATAGTATTTTTAGGCAAAAAGAAAAGAGGAAGAGAACAGACAGTCTGCTGAACCACTTGAAGCTTACTCTTTTCCACAATAAAATCTCCCACCTATAGAAAAACACGGAAAAACATTAACAGAAAGGTATCAGATATGGAATAGTGAGTAGGAACCCTCTAGCACTGTATAGCTGAGGGCTCTGTTTAATAGATAGAGGAGGATGTACCAGAAGGCCAAATTTAAGTACCTTTTTTAAAAAATGCCATGAGAAATCTAATGATGGAGAAAGCAAGCTGAAAATCCAAGAAGCAGGGAAGCTAAGACACAGCAGATATCACAAACCAGAGCATTCAAACACAAGCACAGCAAAACCCCAGCAGAACCCATATGATGTTTAGCACAGGCACAGCAGAACTCTCTAGATTTGGCTTCCATGGGGCATGGGAAATGGAAACTTTAGCAGAAAAAATCATAAAACACAAGTAACAAATTATCCTGTATCTGCACATTCTACCTTAAAAAAAAAAAAAAAAAGAAGTTTAGGGTTTTTTTTCCTCTTGGAAAGTGAAAAAGGATAATGCTAGTGAAGAAGCATTTTTAAGTACTGTAAAAGCCTGGAGAAATGCCCATAAAAATCAAAAGTATTGCCAAAGCGTCATTTGCATCCCTGGGGTGTGACCTAGGAAAATTTTAGTCCACAACATTCCTTCTGTCAGAAAGACACTGAAGATTCATAAAGCATCCATCCTGCAAGCAAATACATGCGGTACTAAAAGAAGGTCAAGGGAAAAAAAACCCCAAAACTCTTCAAAACTTACATGTGTTAAGCATTATTTTGGAAGGAATCCTGCACAAGGATATCACAAAGCTATGGAACAATCGCAATGGACATGAGAAGGCACGGAAGGCCTACAAAAGCTTTTTCAAATAAGGCTATCAACAACAGTAACTACTGCACTACTGGTAAGCCTGTGTCACTAAGAAGAGAGTCCCAAGTGATGGGGAGCACCAGTGTGTAACACGACTGCTGAAGAGCCATTGGAGTGGAGACAGCTCCACAGTCATAGCAGTAGGAGAGAAAGGACCAGGTGCACTCGAGATACACAGAGGGTTTTTAAAACCTGACCCCTCAATTGCACTGCACAGGCAAATCAGGTCAGAAAAGCAACTGCCCAACCATATCCAGCAAAATGACACTTGAAGGGCACAACCTTTGTTAGATCACCTGCACGTGACAGTCTGGGTGGGAAGTGCATGAACCACCAGGCAGCCTCGGGAGAGCTGCCCGTGCACCAAAGGACAGAGAGACCAGCAGGCTCTGGAAGCAGCACGGTCTAAAGTTGGTTCTTGGCAACCAGCAAAGCAGAGTGAAACAACCAAATCGTGTTTGTCACTTGGAGAGAGAAACCAGCAGACTGGACTAGTGGAAATGTAAAGCAGTTTGAAGTATCAGCCAGGTGACCTCCTAATCTACACGTACCAAGACCAGCAGGAATTGATGAGCCTCAGTGAGAAGCAGAGAAGACCTAGTAGCTTTGCTTGATATTGGGATACTACCTAAGACTTCCTAAATGGTGGAGAAAAGCTTGGAAGAACTGATCCGTGTGTTCAATCTTGCATCTTACCAGTGCCTGTGGATCAGCTAGCAGAAGAAAAGCAAGTGACTTGAAATGATGATCTAAAGAAACAACAGCATTTGAAAGGCCAGAACATAAATAATAACTTTCCTTCAGACAGAGATTTAGGAGTAGAAAAAAATAATTATAATAAAGACTGAAATTACCTGGAAAGTGGCAAAATAGTAATTTGGAAGTGAATGCCTCTGTATAGTCTGAAAAATTCAGAAAGCACATCTCAATGTGATAAAATGCAGCAAGCATTTGGAGATCCACTTCATCAGTTCTGTTGGTACATAGGAGGAATGACAATGGGTGCACCTTTCCAAAAGGCTGAGAACTTAATGGCAAGATACCTGTGATAATTCATGCAATTTTATGCAATAGGTGGTAAAATCTTGTTCAGATACAGAGAAAAAGATATTACCTATTGAAAGGGGATTTTCAGACCTGTCCCACTTTCTCCATGGGAATTCAGCTAAGCAGTGTAGGATAGTCAATACAGCAAGGAATTACATCAAGACGTCAGGTAGGAAAAAAAGCAACTTATTCACACTCAGCCCTCTCTCTAGAAAATAACACTTCATGACCTCTTTTATGTCTTCTGCACATGCCTCAATCCAGGTGAAAATTACGAGCTACTCTAAGCATTGTATTTGTGCAGCACACTTATGATAGCACTGATATTGCCTTGCAAGCCGCATTACACATCTTACTGACTCTGAAACTTGGCAGGGTTGAATTTCCCATGTAAATGACTATATCTCCTTCAGCAACAGTGAGGGAGCTAAGGCCATGTCCAGAAAACCAGGGGGGCAATAGGCATTTGAAATGAAGATGGGTAGCACCCAAAGAAAACTCATAAAATAAGCTTGGTGAACTTCCCTGTGAAGTGTGAAGGATGCAAGCAGGCAGCACTCACATACAAGCATGCACCAACCTGAGCTGTAAAGGGCAATCAAATATAACAAATTATGAAGAGAATGACTCCACATGTCACAGCTTTTCACTAAGGGCTTAAGCAGGGCATGTCAACAAACCAGAAAATGAAGTTTGCTACTTGCTGTAACCCAATTTTTCTGTCAGAGAGTGAACTGTTCTGCTCTTCTCAACATACTATGTTTGTTTGGGTTTATTTTGGCTTTTTTTTTTTTTTTTTAATATAGTATCTTCCAGTAATACATTTTGTTCCTCTTAGGTTTTTGTTTTCCTTTTGAGGACACAGTGAACCAGGCATTTCACAGCACATTGCTAGTTCAAATTTGAGCAAAAGGTCAAGTAGGCCGTGGGTTATGGAAGTCTGTAAATGGTTGTCCCAGAAGTAAACAATTCTCCCTTTTAAGCATGACTGTAGTGTTTATGTGTATTTATTTTCCTAGAAAGAAAGTATAATTTGTATTAAAGATATTTATCAGTCATTTTGTAGGCTCAGGCACTACACATATTTTTAATACCCACGGGTTAAGCAAGCACATAGATATATATGACATATATATATATATATATATACTAGTTATAATCAAAAGTAAACCACTGCAGTCAGTTCTGAACTGGGTTGGTTTTTCTTAAGTATACTCAGATGACTCCATGTGTACCCATATAGATGTATGACTTGTTAGTGTCTCAGTTTTAAGTGACAAACTCTATACTGGGCTATTTAGAGACTTCTTTTCAATCCCAGTTGCCTGGGAACATTTGTGTTTGTCTCCACTGACTGTGGCAAACAACCTTCATACCCATTAGTCATGGAAAGTAAATAACTAACTTAACTCAGGCAATAAATCCAAATAATCAGTAACGGCAGCAGGTGATAAATGTCAGCAGAACTGATATTATATTAGATCCGAGTTACTGAGTAACGCTAATGTGCGATGAATCAGGGCCAGAGGTCTGATGGGAACAGCTGACATGAGACAAATACACAAGCACTTGTTTTCATCTCTTGTTTTTGTAAAGATGCAGAAACAAACTGAACCAGCTGTGAAACTACCCCAGCAGCCATTCAGCCACGTTTATGCCGTATCCATACCTGGTTTCACCGTGCTTGTGATTGTGGCTGCAGGTGCAAAGCCATGGCACATCTCAGGGCTCCCAGTAAAACACAGTGCTGCTGGTCTCTCCCTTGTGCACATCTTCACATGCACGTGCGCAGGATTTATGCTCCAGTTCCCCTGAAAATCTATTGGGCTTTTGCACCTGAGCTGTTTGCTTTCAAAAATGCAACCCCAAACCACGTCACTGCCTGAAGTTAACAGAAGAAAAATGCAGCTGCCTTATACACTGATGTAAACACAAGAGCTCTGTCTTCTCAGTGGTCATCATCACTCACTCAACTTTTTCAATGCCAGTTTTCTAGGATAACTTATTCACAAACCCCACAGCACTTCGTTACAGAGTCCATCCTGCTATTGAGCTCTTCAAACCCTATATTGAAGCCCAGTGACCGAACACTGGCTGCACATCCATACAATAACCTTAATTCACCACTGTCTTGTGCCACTCCTGGTGGTGATGCAAAGAAGCTGTTTGCCATTACTGAGTCTGGTGGCTATTTTAAACTGGTTTTTCACTGGCAGATTACTACTCAGGGAGCAAAGGAGCAATGCAGCCCTTGTCCCTGCAGCATTTTCCTCTTTTTATTACCTTTAAACCTTGCTCTACTCCCTGTCTTTTTTGTCCCTAGAAGTTCCTGTGGGAAATGCTAGAGTTCTGGAGCTGGATACACAAGCAAGCAGACTTTCTGAGCACTGTTTATTCCATAAGATAGGTCACCTCCTTACAGTCAGTCTCATGCTTCTCTTGGGGTGGTGAGGTCTGTAGGGTAGGGATGCAGGGGACCCCAGAAGGGAGGATGGAGGGAAGAGATCAAACCTCAGGAGCAGATGAGCATTGCTATCTTCTGAAGTGAGGCTGGGATCTGAAGATGTTGAAACACCACTGGCCACACCTGGCCACGGAGAAGCAACCACTGGTGCTTCATAGGAAAGTGTGAGAGCCTTTTTATGGCCAGTGAACAATACTACATCTTAATCCCGATTTTGCACAAATTTTGTGCAGCCTCACACAGCTGAGCTGGTGGCTCCAGGGGCAGCTCTATGCAATGAGATGTGTGGAGGAGCTGCATCTTGCTATGTCCCTGCCTGGGAGTTTCAAACTTTCCACTGAGCACTTTGTGTTAATCATTCATTACATTACAAAAATGTCACATTATGTTTGCTTTATTATGTTATTTGTTAATCCTGAATGCTTTTTCCCTTGCTTTCCAAGATAGGAAACACCTGAGATGCTGTAGAGAATTTGACCTACAGGTCCTGCTCCAGAAGAACATTTTCCTTGCAGGTCTCATGCCATATCTCCTATGGGGATGTCTCTCTAAAGATGTTCATCATGTCTCATTAATGCCAGTATAATTAGCTGAACTGACAGGTTTTTTTCCAGTAATTTCCATGGACAAATGCAGAGAAACAGTGTGAACTCATGGCTTTCTAGCCACCCAGTTATGGCACTTTTCTGCAGGAGTTTCACTGTGCGTCACATCTTGTAAATAAATAATGGAAACCATCAAGTGTCCTGGGAGGAATGTAACCTACCAATTCTTGTCTTTTCTTATTTGTATTTGTGAAACTGGAACTCTCAGCTGTTACATATTCAGCCTTAAAAAGCTCCTTGCCACCAAAATAATTTCCATTTTCTTGTTTATAGACTATGATAAACATACTCTTTAATTTTCAACTTCATGATCTAAACAGGTGAAATTCTTAAGTTGTTTCTTGTCCCAGAAGTTTTCCAGCCCTTGATTAATTGCTGGGGCTTTTCTGCATTTTGTCTAATTTTTAAAGTTGACTTTGATAAGTGGACTTTCAGAAAAAGTCAGGGGTTCAGAAGTTGTCTTACTAGAGGAAGCAGTATCTCTACCTACTTCCTAGTGCTCTGCTTATATCTGCTAGGATTCTTTCTCTTGATACAACCTGGTAGAGCTCATTCATTGAGCTACTTACCAGACTCCCTTAGTGGCTACTTCTCTCTGAAACACCTTTCATTACAGGCAACATCCATTCTTGGTTCCTTGGTTGATTGAAATAGATGTAGTTCATCAAGTAATACAGACACCTTAGTAAAACAAACTTGGATGGGATAATATTTTATGTCATTGGCAGTTTCTCCAGGTGTGAATTTTTGATTTCACCAATTAATTGAAAGATAACAAATTACACTGGGCTGAAACAATCTGCTCACTCTTCTTTAGACAGCTTACCATGGCAGATTTCAAAAGCTTCTGTGAATGGTGAGTTATCAAGCACTCTTTTCTGATCCATTTCTATTTACCAAATTGTCTGTTTCTAAAGCAATTCTTTGTGGATCTGCTGCCTGGGCACAGGCTTAGGCAGCTGTCCATGACACCTGGCAGGCTCCTGTTGCTGCTGCATCAGCTGAGCATTTTAACCAGCCTCACAGACAACCAAAAGCACAATTTAGTTTTGTGCAGCGGCAATTCCAGATGATGAGGTAGCTCCTAAGAGCATCAGAAGATGGTGGGGAATGGCTCACTCACCATCCCAAAGGGAAGTTCAGTGGCTATTTGTCTAGGGACCAGTTCCCTCAGGCCTCCCCAGGACTTCTCACTTCTCCTTTCGGTAGCCAGCTGCAGGTTAATTTTCCTGCTTCCGTTGGGACTGTAGCAGTAATATAAAAACTTTAACATAGATTTTTTTCTGTCATCAGTCTGGTCAGCATCAGTCTGGTCTTCCTAAATGAATGTATCATTTTATAATTAAATATATTTCTATAGAGAAAGCTAATTAACCGGTACAAAACATTAATGAGAATTTGTGTTTTTAAAAAAGTGATATAACTGATCTAAAATATGTAATTTCCATGCCCATTACAAGTCAGAACAGTTGTATGAGAATTGCAGTTCAGTATTTTGGCAAAGCCCCGTTCCAATCTTACCGCCTCCATGTATCTGACACAAGTATGGAAATCGCCACACGTTCCCCAGGCCAACGGCAAATCCGATACAGCTCAAAATATACTGGAACTTATTGTCCCACTTGGGTCTGCCATCTTCTTTAGGGACTTCTGGTGTTGCTGATAAATCTTTTGACATTTTAGTGAAATATCCTTGGCTCCTAAGATTCTTTCCCTAAAAACAGGAAGATGCTTCGAAACCCGTCTCTCCTACAGGTTTTATGCAGGGTGACAAAAGGATCTTGGAAGAGAGGTGGAGCTTTCTTTTTATCTGATGCAAAGGATTGTGTCATTGCCAAGGCTGCAGTTTAAAGACAAAACCAGGAATTATTATTATATAGAGAGTTACCACTCTTGCCTTTTTTGCAGCTCCTTCTATAGTTAGACAGCTAGGGAATATGTTGTTAATGGGTAACTCAGGATCAAACAGGTTTTTATTTTCTGTTCTCCTTCTGTTCTCAGACTCTGTCAGAGAAGTGTGATGCTGAATATAATTAAAAAGAAACCTTTGCAGCAGACTAATTAAAATTGCAAAATACTTGTAAAAATCTATGAATAAAATGTTGGCATTTCCTTTCTTAGTTTATTAATAGAAGTAAATAAATGAAGGCATCTTTTCCAAAGGCAAAAAGTCAATTAGAAAAAAAACAAGAAAATTTAGACCTTGTATGTTCAGACATTAGAATGTGGTCCATTTTGGCCCATTTTCACAATAGTTGCTAGAAGTTAATCACTTTCCACCTGTCAATGAATCCCCAGTGACTATTTTTATTATTCATTAAATAGTTACTGATGAGTGCGAGAGCTGAATGCTTTCCTTCAATTGAAGGTATGTGGGAATATTTTTCTGGTTTCTTTCAGTCATGCCAGGGTTTTGCTGGTGTGCATGCCAAATCAGTTCACTCCACACTAAACAGAGCAGCCAGTCAGCTTGCTTGCTTCAGTAAATCAACACTTTATGCCTGGATTCCCCTCTCGACATGGGAAGAGCTTCTAAGTGAGGGTGAATTGTTTTCCCCAAAATAAAAGCCCTGCTCTGCAGCTAAGCACACAAATGTGATCAGGTTGCAGATCATCCAGCCAGAAGCCAGTTTCAGATCAAGGCTGCATGACTCTCCCAGGCTGTCACAGCTCATCTGCTTACAGCTCGGAAAATATCCAGACTCACAGATGGAGCACCTCAGCTTCCCAGAGTCTTATCAGGGTTGTTTCACAGGGCACACATAAGCTGGACACAAAGCATGGTTTGGCAGCACTTGCACAACATCAGTGGTACCAGGGCACACACCACCATCACTCCTTCCCCTGCTGCTTTTCTGATCAGGAGATGCCTTGGGCTGGGCTTGGGCCCTTCCAGCAACACCCTGAATTCCACACCTGGCACCTGCAGCCAGCCACTGCACACGTGGCGTTACTCATTCTTGGTGGCTGAGCTTTGTTTCAGCAGAAAAATCTGACAAAAAATATTGTTCCCATTAAAGAGCAACATCTTCAAATAGTTTAAATAGTTACTTACAATGATGTAATGTTTAAAAATTGAAAATGGAATGTAAATTAATTTAATCATTCAGATTCTCTGGAGTGGGTTGCTCAGAGAAGCTGTGGATGCCCCATCCCTGCAAGTCTTCATGTCCAGGTCAGATGAGGCTTGGAGAAACCTGGAAAAGTGGAAGGTGTCCCTGCCCATAGCAGGGGGGTTGGAACTGGATGATCTTCAAGGTCTTTTCCAACCCAAACCATTGATTCTATGACTCCATGAAGTACACATGCAATGCCTGGTACTTTACTCTCAATTTAGAGGAGATAGACTACTCTAAAGATACATTCTGGAGTAAATATACCCTAAGTATACCTAGTTCTTTTAAGAGAGTGTTCTGATTACAATCAGCATGAGGGTGTAAGTTGGATCCATTCTCATTCCAAAAGGTGGGTGTAGGAATTGCTGCAAGGTGATACAAGTGTGTTGTCCATATGCACAGACAGTTGGATGAAGAGGATCACCCATCCAGAGGGGACATGGACATTGTCTGCTCCAGGCACTCAACCTGGCTGCGCCAACAGTGCCCCTTTCCCTCTCCAGTGGCCACATGAGGAATGGGACTCCTCACTGAGCTGCACTGGGTCACATGGAGGTTAGAGCCTTGAAATAGTTTTAAGGCAAGTGTGTGTGTGTGCCTGTGAGTGTGTGTACATGAACCAGAGCCACCTACCTTGATGGCAACAGAGGAGAGCAAGGTTTGCACCCTTGTGTGCCTTGGATCTCCCATCAGCACAGACACCCCAGGCAAGTGGTGCACCCCTTGCTCATGGGTGCCACAGAAGGCAGATTTTGCTGTTTCCTGAACTGCTGCCCCATTGCAAAGTTACCTCTGCTGTCATCAGCAAAAGCAGCACTATCTGCTAGGAACTTGGAAGTTATAGGCAATTTATAAAATATGTAGGATTCTAAATTAATCAAGCTGTCATTCTCATACTTAGAAATATTTTTATTAAATATTTTAAACTTCTCTATGAGACAAATAATATTAGTGCCTTTGTGCAACATAGTGGCATGTAAAGTAAAAACAATTTAACGTGCAAGAGAAGACAGCATTAAGTTACCCTTCATATTGGCCACCCAACCAGAATGATTACACATGGAAGAGTCACTTATGGCATTTCATGCACAGTGCATCCTCAAGTGGAGGGGATGAAAGCCAGTTTCAAGCAAGCTGGCTTCCGAACCAGAAAGAGGACAAATTATTTGGCCTGGTGCCCCCATCACTTGCAAATGTCTCTGTTTTGCTTCCAGGAGCCAGGCCATGAACTCTTCACAGTACATTGCATTGTTAAACAAATGTTTACCTGGAAACAACACACGGGTTTTTTTCATGAAAATAAAATTAACTCCGGATTCTTAAAAAAAATATTTTTTTACTTTCCTCAGTGACAGAGCATCCTTCCACATTTGAAAAAAAAAAGGTTTTATGATGAATACTTTAAGTTTCCATTAATGGAAGTCTCAGATGTAGCGATAAGGCCAGCACTATCATTCTTTTTCTGACAGTAGTTCCTGATGGCTTTGTAGATGGCAAAGGTAGGGATGGCCAAACTGGGCACTCCAGCGAGGATTACAATGATAGCGTACACCCAGGGGGGATATTCAACCTTCTCTGTTTTGGGGAACTCCTCCTGAAAGACCAAACAACCAAGTTGTAGAAAGTCATGAGGAGCAAATACCTGGGAACATGCATGCATTCAATAATTCAACAGATCAAAAATGTAATTGGAACGGTGGCTGGCCATAATGGCACAACAGTTTGCCAATTCCACAGCAGCTTTCAGCTCAAGGGTTTCCAGCTGCTTTGGATTTATCTTTACTTTAAAATGATGTAAAAAAAATGGCATGAAAGAAGTAAGAGCCAGGAAGGGAGACTGGGGGACTGGAACACTTCCTTGGCACAAAGGAATGTGGGAATGGGGGGCCTGACAGGCCACCAGGACCTTATGGCCAATCAGCCTTTTTGTGGGAAGGCTGAAATCAAAGGGTGAGGGAGGGCTGAAACATTATTAAGAGGGAAGTAACATTGCAAAGGAGGAGAAAAGTAAGCAGTCCCATTTCCATGACTTGTAGCAAATTTGCCAGAAAACTGATGGAAGATGAATATAACTGACAATGACTCTGACATTAAACAAGAATACTTAAAATAATTATAAATAAATATTTTGGTTTACACACTTACATAGCTAGGGTCCCAAACACTGTAGAGCAGTTCTTTGTTGACTGTCACCACAAAATAAAATAAAAAGATAACTAACATAATGAGGGGACTGATAAGTCTCCAGGTAACCTGCCAGAAAATGTTGGGCTTGTGTCCAATCATGAACTCAATATCCTTGTTAAACCTAGAAACAAAAACAGGAAATTCAGGATCAAAGCTGGATCAGGGAATGCCTGCTCATAAACAGGGAAGTCCAAACTACCCTTAGCTGTGGTTCCCAGGAATTTGTTAATGTCAATGTGAGACCAGAACTGACAACATCAAGAATTAGACCTCAGTAGTTCACATTAAGGCACATATCATTGCAAGTCAGGAAAATTATTTTTGGAAATGTACTGTCTTGAAGACATCTGTGAGGCATATGTGAAATAGTTTCAACAGGAAAGAGTCAGTGCAGATTTTTTGGGATTTTCCCCAGAACATATTTCAGTATTGCTTCACAAATTTTTTGCTAAGGATCTCAGCTCTTAGTAAATTAAAGGGAGTGACACAATATTAAAAAATAACATAAGCAAATAGTAGTAATTTAATAGTTAGATTATAATATACTATTTGCCTAATTTGGATATCTACCAGTTTTCTCAGGCTGAATAATGAAACAATATTTAACTTTACACATTATTAAGAACACCTACAATTGTGTTATTTGGATTATTCATGGACCATGAAGTGGACCATGGGGCAAAAATATTTCCACAAGAAGAAACAAGCCCTGCATTGAGAGCAGTACTGTCTGCATCAGTCCTGAACCAATTTATGGCCTCTCCATGTAATGCAACACCTTATGCACACACTTCTTTAAAAATAGTTAGTTTGGAAGTCTGGGGTATCTGTTTTAGTCCTTTTTTCAGGCTTTCCTGCATATCCTATGGGGATAAACCTGAGGGGGCTATTCAGTTGGTCCTTCAGCTATGAACAACACACTGAATCCACTTGAATCTCAATTACTATGTCAATTGATTTTATCTTTCCATCGCTAACTTCTGAGATCTAGGTGTCTTAAAATTATATGGAGCCCCATGTCTTGACTGCAGCACACGTACAGATGTAGTTCATGTGTGCCATGGATAACACACATGTTCTCCTTCAAGCAACAGAGCCATCTTTCTATCAATGACCTTTTCTCAGATAAAGGTCACAGAAACTCATCTGGAGCAGATAACACCACTTTTGGGCAGCCCTGATAAGCTCTGTTCTCAAAGAGGACTACAGTGCTGTGTACTGGCCAGGAACATTAAAGTTTGGTAGAGGCTCTTTTCTGAAAGAACACACACAAACACGTTGCCTCCACTTTATGGACTCAACCCATGTTTGTGTCCTGGAAATAATTTTAGTTTACTTTATAAAGGGTTCTGAGATCTTAAAGGGAAGGAAAAGTGATCAACATAGACTTTTCTGTCCTTAAAAAGCTAAAATAAGCCTTCTGTCTCAAGGGTACACCATCTAATTTACCTAAACAGATTCATGCTTCCTCAGGTGGTATAAAAGTGTGGGAAAATGGGCCACAAGGGCATTCACCCCATTGCCAGAAGCAGCAGCTGGATCTGGCACAAGTTCAAGTAAAACTTTGGGTGATTGAATTCCCTGTACTTTATTTCACATTTCTTATGTATTATTTATAAACATGAAGATGTTGAAACTTGATTTATTATATCTCTAGAAAGCTGAGAGGATAGTTACTCACTACTCCAACTGATAAAGCCTTGGATTTATCAGCTAAGAACGTATCTCAGTAGCCTTGGATTTGCAACCTGCTGTAAACCAACATCTGCAGCCTGCCTGGAAATCCCTGTGCTGGACAGTATAATTTAACATTCCCTGTAAATACTCCTGGGAGATACTTCTGGTTTAAACAGTCAGCTTAGTGCCAATGTGCTTGTACTTTTTTTCTGCTAATTAAATGTTTAATGCAATTATCCTGAAGAAGAGTTATTATAAATGTCATGATATTTAAAAGGCAAATGAGCTATAGTGGCTCTTATGTAACTGTTTCAAATATCTACATTCTGATGCCCACTTTAAATACAAATTATTTGCATTCATATCATTGCACTCCAGGGCTCTTATTAATGCCTAATATTATTTTTCAGTCTTAGGGATGTACTTATTTGAACTGGTTGTTAAAGAGCATTATTTATTATAATGCATTAATAAAGTAGAAAGCGTTCATATACAAATTCTTAACAAACATTATTTCTTTTTGCTGAGAACTCTTTAAGAAAGCTGAAACATATAAGCAACCCTAAACTACAGCTGCATCATTTCATTGATTTATATAAGAGAAATTCTGTGCACAGAGATGCAGCAAGACTGTAGCTATACAACAATAATCACTTTATGCATTGATACCTAGTAATGGTTAAGCCATATTTCATACCTGTCTATTCCATAAATGTAGACGACTGAAAACATCTCACAAAATGCAATTATCAGCAGGGGAATAGAGCCAGCAAAACTGTCAAATAGACTCAGCCAGTAATTACCAGAATTCAGCACAAAAATGAAAGCTATAAAATAACACACCAAACAAACGAGACCTGTGGGAAAAAAACAAAACAACAGCACACTTAGGCAAAGAAAGCAAAAGCAAAAAGAGAAAGAAAAGTATTCCCCAGTAGCTATAAAGCTTAAAAAGTAACTCTCGCAGCCTGAAGGCCACCACTTTATTTTTTAATGGTACTCTGGGAAGGCTAGCTTCTATTTGGGTAAAACTCTCCCAACATTGCACAGGTGGGAGATGTTGCAAAAAAAAAAGGGAGAAAGATGAGGAGCGAAAACTGGTCCCCTTCCTCATTGCTGATGGGACAATGTTGCTCTGGGAGAAATCCTGCCTGGGTGAAGGACTCAGGTCCTCCAGCTTCCCAGTGGAGGAGACAGTGGTCATCACGAGCAGGCTGACGGGCAAGCCTAAGGGTGAACAGCTGCCTGCAGGCTCAGAAGGAACCTCACAGGAGCTGCCCCGTTGGGGAACGTGAGAAAACCTTCAGTAGGTCATCTGGGAGTCTTAAGACCATTCCAGATCAGAAGGTAGAAGTGGGGTGGGCCTCTTTTTCAGCACACAAGCTGTTCTCTGGAGAAGGTGGGGAGGTCACTTCTCTCTAAAAAAGCACTTACCAGTAATAAGTTCCTTAGGCACTCTGGAGGGTATAATCTTGAGATCTTGTAGAGGTACAAGCACACCTTCCATATTTCCAAACATAGATGACAAACCCAAGCAGAAGAGCATGATGAAGAAGAGAATGGACCACAAAGGTGAGACAGGCATTTTGGTGATAGCTTCAGTGAAGACAATAAAGGCTAGGCCAGTTCCTTCAGCTCCCTGGGGGAGATTTAGGATCATTAACATCACATGGCACTAAAATTTACATTGGTAGTCACTAGACTTGGTAATTAAATAGTTGCTATGCATTCCTACCATATTTAAGGTATCAATATGTGTTAGGGTGTTAAACTTACATCATTCAGGAAAGTTTCCAGATCACAGGTTTCAAACTTGAGGCTTGCAAAAGTTGCTGGATCAGTCATGTTGCACAGCTGCTGCATTTGTTCAAAGTTATCTTGGGTTACATTACCTTCTGGCAAATCAAATGCATTCATCAGAGTAAGAATATTTCTGAAAAAGTGAAATGCAAGTAATTTGAAATTATTTATTTGTAAGCATCATTAAGATTCATTTACATCATCAAACAAATCATTAAGAGTACAATATCAAGATCAGATTTGACGTTGGAAAGTCCAGCAGATGTGGGTGTGCAATTCTTTCTTTCTTTTTCCAAGGTGAGTATAGCACTGCCTTTCATGGCACAAATGACACTAAATGGATGGACACTCTAGGAACCTGTGCAGGAGTTAGGTGCCTGTCTTAGCATTGCAGACTAAACACCAGTCCCCAGACTGGGCAGCTTCTGGGAATGTCTAAGTTGTCTGCAGCTGTGAATCGTGTAGTTTCACAGTTGAATGTGGAGGAACTAGACTGGAAACCACAGAGTCTGGCTGCCCCGGTAAAATGAGGCATCTCTGATGAGACCTAAGCATTTAAGCTCTCCAGGAGGAAATCTAAACACAGAGCTAACACAAGAACCAGGGGAATATTACATTCACACCATTTGTCAGCATGGACAATAATGGGAAATATATGCAACATCTATGTAGGAAATGAATGACTTAAACAATTATCACTTTCTATGGGATTTGTTCCACAAGATTCCATATTTTTATAAGTAATGAATAGTTCTGATGCCATGTGGGTCAAGAGCTGCAATTATTCAGAAATGATAAACCCATTATCAGCAGGCTAACAGAGCTGCCTCAGCCAAACAAGTACCTGCATGTTCTGTGGGGCTTTTTTCCCCAATAACTCACTTGTCAAAGCAGTCATCATATCTTGCTGTGGCTCTGAATCCAATGATGGAGTATATGACAGTTGCAGCATAGATGGATGTGAAACCATTGATCACTGAAACGATCACAGCATCTTTCTCACAGTTGTTGCTGCAATTCAAAGAGAAGAAACAATGGATGTCAATCACGTTCCCAAAATAAATAGTGAAACGGGCTTCCAAGACTAAGAAAAAAGTAGTCTACAGATGCATAGGTACATCAGTGTACCCTTGAAGAGCACACAAGTAGTGCTGTTAGATTTAGTAAATTAAAACTTGGTGCCTTAAGCAATTTAATAACTATGGGTTTGGTTTCTTTTGGTGGTTTCTTCCCCTTCAAATAATCCTGTTCATAAGGAATAACTGCCTGAGTTGTTTTCATGTTTGGTTCATGGGAAGGAAAGTATGAGGGGCAAAAGAGTTATGTCCCCTCCTTTTCAAGCTTGTCATGGATGTGTGCAGATACACATTGTCATGGGCTGTGCCTTCACTGCTGGTGTATTGTGCTGCAAGGTGAAAGACTTGGGCTTGAATTCAGATACTCAGACAGGAAAAGTGAGCAGAAGTCCACTTTTTATAGCTCTTTGGTATGGTGAAATTGCAGTAGCCGAGAGCACTTGGGAAGAGTTTTGTTTGACTATTGAAAAAAAGATGGTTCAAAATGATCTCAAGTTTTGGAAGAACAATGGAATGTTATGTTGATAAGATGGGACAGAAAAACTCTTTGTAGAAACTTCTCTGCTGCAGGCACTTCAGTGTGCCTGTGCTAACATAAAGAACTTGCAGAGCCAGAAACAGACTTTCATCTGAGGGACAAGATAAACTATCAATATTCAATTAGTTAATGGTTTTAAGAGAAGGCTGTAAAACAGTAGACATCTTATTTCTCCTGGGCAAGAGAGGGGTATTGAGATAAACTTGATGTTGTCATATTTAATTTTCTGAACATGTTCAAGAGGAGGGACCTGTCCAACCAAGACCTGTCACACTGTGTTCTTTCCCCATTTATAGCATTGCAAATAGGCTTCTGCTGAATGTAGGGCATTGAATGGAAATTCCTTGCTGTAGTCTTGTGTCAATTTTTGCAATGTAACACGAGATTCTCAATGAAAGGCTTGAAAAGCATTTTTTCCTGTTAGAGAAAGTAACATGCTCAAGCTCCTTCTCATTGTGAATCAGTGAATCCTTGACAGCACTGAAACCTTGTTGTATTTTCTGATGTTTTTATACTCCCAAACCATCTGGGGCAGAGTCACTGACACCTGGTCCAGCTGGTGCTGGATTGCAGTTAGCCCAATACCACAGTGTAGCACTGTGGACTTTGCATGGGTATTTTTTTACTTATATCTCCTTGGGAGTTCAATGACTTTGTTCAGTTTCCTCCTTAAATCATGAATCATTGAGCATTGACTGAACATGGTCCGATGCCACTGCCCTGTGTGTTGAAAAACCCAGAGGACACTGCTCCTTTCCTTTGTGTCTTTTGGAAAGGTGAATACTCTCAGTTCTGACCTCATGACTGTGGGACATTGACTTGGACCTTAGGTAGGGCTTGACACCTCACACTGAGACTTGTGGGCACCAAAAATTCCAGGTGATCTTTTCAAAAACATCTGAAATCAAGAGTGGTGGCAAGGAGCTTCCTCAGTGACTGAAATGCTGGTGTGGTGTAATTGAACCCGAACCAAAACTGAAATGCAGATTTATGAATGCACGACCAAAGCACATATCAAAAACCTAATTCAGAGATGTTTGTCAAAAATATTAGGTTTAGAGAATGCCACACAGTTTTCCTTCAAAAGTGATAAAGGGATGGCAGGCACCAAGAGGCATTGGTGGTTGTTCCAACATTCTGTGAGGGAGAGTGTAGAATATAGTTATAATTACTATAATTACTACATTGTAATTTGCAGGCTGGGTCAGTCTCTGGGTGATGGCATTTCTCACTCCCTGGCCCCGCAGCACATATATAAAGGAATTGAATTTAAATTTCAAAATTAGAGATATCTCCTCATCTCAAAGCTGAAGTTTTAAACTGTGTTCTGTGAATTGATTTGAAATGTGCTCTACCACCTCACAGCACTGAGACCAAGGGCATCACCATGCACCAAGCACTCCCACAGAGGAGACTCCTGCTCCTCAGCTGGTGGTAGGCAGCCAGTCCCCTTCTTCCTATCCTGCATCACCACATCTTTCTCTAGGAAATCAGCCAGAACAGGGACCTGAAATCTTGGTTTGGGAGAGCTAGGAGCAGCCAGAGGAGATGCACCTTACACGTTGGAGGGAAGGCTGTCCCAGTCCCAAGTTGCACAATAATAGGGCAAAACAGAGATGTTTCATTTGAAAGAATGAAATATTCATACAAAATTTGGGTTTTGCCCGGCTACTTACTGAACAGAGTTGTAACTGGAGAATGAAATGAGGCCTCCAAAGGCCAGGGAGAAGGAGTAAAACACCTGAGCTCCTGCATCCAGCCACGTCCCTGGGTTTGCCAGCTCGGTAACCTGCAGCATCAAACACACAGCTTTAATCACATCCAACATTGCTATTTAAACTAAGTATGAGAGATTTAAAACAACAATGAAAACAAGAACATTAACCATTCCAAACTCACTGTTCTTGAAGAATTTCAACAAATTGGTCAATACTTTTTGTCAAACTTACTTTTTTTTCTAAAAGAAAACCTATCTGAAGTTTTTATATATGTATTTTGAAAATTGATTAAAAAAATTATTTCCATAGCTGACAGCTGCCATGCCTGTTTTCAGAAAAGGTATTTATTGCTTAGCATTAATAATGATCATTCAGAGATCTGCTCATGGAAAATGATGCCCCTTTTAATTTTCTTTTAAAACTGTTGTGTAATTAAACCATTCTCTTAGGTCTTTTGTTCATATGGCAATTATGGATTCTACTCCCAAACACATGATTTATGCTTTAAATTTAGGCTGGTTCTTAAGTAGAATACAGGAAAATAAATCAAGCCAAATAAATGGCAACCCCACTGCTCTATAATGATCATTCAATTCATTATATCAGGTTTTGATGGAGGATGGAGAGAGAAAGAGAAAATATTTGTGTATATGTAAACTTGTCATATCCAATGCAAAGGATTCACCATACAGAATCAAGATTTTTAAGGTGTCTGAGGGATAGTTAGAAAAGCACCAGTGGAGAGGACTAATTTGCAATCAGTTGTTAATTACAGAGAGAACCACATCATGTTTCACTGAGCAATGACCCAAGCAGTGACTTACATTAGGAGTGAAGAGATAGACAATTCCATTGGTTGATCCTTTCAGTGTCAAGCCACGGATCAGGAAAATGGTAAGCACCACGTATGGGAGAGTTGATGTCACATACACAGCCTGCACCAAAAAAAAAGTAAATAAACCACTCAAATAAAACAAAACACTTGAGTTAAAAAAGTGAAGAAAAGAGGGAAATAATCAAGGTACTGTAACTAACAGTAATGGCAAGTTTCAAGAGAGTCACAATTAGCACACTACTGTAATAAATGTTCAATGAAATAGTATGTGTGGTACATTTTGATAATAAACTTTTTTTTAGCAATAGTAGTCTATTTGAGAGAGATTGTCAGTGTTGAAATTCAACTCCGATCATTCAGAAGTAGCATCAAAAATAACCTACACCCTGAGACCAGACTGATGCAAGGACAGGCTCTTAGGGCTTTGCTGGTCACTCTTTCATAGAGATAATATGTAGGACTTGCACAAACCAAAATAAATCTGTAAAGGTATGTTTTAAAGAGAATGGCCATAATAAAAAGAGAGTCCCTTGATCCTGCATTGAAGATTAGTATTAGTGTTAATGTGATAATACCTAAAGAATGTGTTACTAGGACCTGTAAGGACGAGGAAGACTCACAAAAAATTGCTCACAAAAATCTCCACATAAATCAAATCAAGGAAGATTCCATTTCATTCACCTTGATTCTTCAAAAAACAGTCCCAGTGATGACACAAAATTTTAGATATGCTTTTACTCAAAAACCAGACAGTTTCTACAGCATTATTAATTCTGTATAAATAAGGAATCACAACAGCATCTTTAATATCATCTCATAAAAAATCCCCCCAAGACAGAGTACCTTTCCTGTTGTTTCAATGCCTCTGATTGTGCACACATACAGCACAGCCCACGCACTTGTTAAACACAGCAAAAGCCACCACTGGATACTGCCAGAATCCTCAATGGAAGTGGAGATGTTCAGTGTTTCTCTGTACCAGAAGTAATCTACAGGAGAGCTCTTGGCACACTCTTCTACATAATCTGTAACCACAAAATGATTGTCATTCTGTATGGCTTTTATTTACCTGAAAAAGAGGAAGCTAAATAATAAACACCAGTGTTCTAAATTATACCACTTAATGCCAATGGATTTATTGTTGGCAAATGTTCAGATTTTTGGAGGCTAATTTCATGGCAAAATGAGAGATTTAAAAGACAACTGTTTAACAGGTATTTTAATACTGGGACTCTTCCTCTCCCACACCTCCTTCCTCTCCCATGCCTCCTTCCTCTCCGGTTGGAAGGGATCCAATATTTTGTCTTCTGTTTTGTGGAGCATTGTTCAAGGTCTTGTCAGCTCTAGTTGAATCCTCAGCTTCCTGCACTGCCCTGGCGTGTGCAGTATTCTGCCCTGGCCTGCCCTTAAACGAGGCTTTCCATACTTAATCTGGCAGGAGAGGAGCAGAGCACTTTGCTGTTCACAGACCCAGCAGAAAAACCTGCTTCACACAGTGTCATGCAGGGCTGACTATGGAAAACAAAGCTGCTGTCACCAAGCGGTCTCCAAGGAGCTGTAGATTTGTCATATTGAGAGATACAGGTGTTTCAAATGGATTATGCATTTTTTTTCCTTTTCAATGTGCTAATGGATGGCTGATGGTGAAGAGATGGATGAAACACATTGCCTAAATCTGGAAAATGTGAATGTTTATGGCAGACTTGCACTTAGTGAATATTCTGTATATGAACACATCTGTCAAAATCTACCATGAAGTTTCATATAAAAAGCCAAATTTGACTCAAAGATTAAGTGCTGGCTAGATTTCATTTCATAATAATTAATATATTAATATTAATAATAATGAATATTAATAATAATTTAACAATTTATTTATTAATGTGAATTTGTACAAAACACAAGTATCAAATAGTGCAATGTGCCTGACAGGACTACCATGCCTTACTGCTATTTCACAGAAAGGCTCATTTAGGGTTACTGTTAGAAACAGAAATTTGTGCTGTGCAACAAAATAAAACATATTATAAACTATACCTGTTCTGTTGTCATTGAGAGGACAGTCATTCCAAGGCAGGGGCTCTTGGAAGGAGTTGAAGAAATACCACATCACACAGGCAATAATAGTATTATAATATAAGCCCACCAGGAAAGATACAAACATTGATGCTATGCCTGAAAAAAAAAATCAGAACACAGTGTAAATTTCAACACTCTTGTCTTCAAGATATATAAAAGTACCTGGTATCAAGCTCAACCTTTCCTTCCTCCTCTGCTACATTTTGTATGTAAGTTTATCACTGTAATTTTTGTTGCCTGAACATTGGACAGGTGAGTCCTACGTAGAGTTACATCCTAAAACCTCTCTGAGACCGAAGCCGATGCCCACTTAGGAGCCAGCTTTATGAGAGGATTAATTCCCTACAGGCACCACACAATCCAGTTCACAGCCTTGCCAGCTGATATCTAGGGAGTTTGGGATACTGGACACATGTAAAGTTCAACTGCTTTGGAATTTTGATTAAATGCGACGCAGATCTCTCCTTCTTCCACAACGTCTCTGCAGAGGTGAGCAGAGGTGGTGTTGTATAGGATGGATGGCTGCCAGGAGGCACAGTCTGTGACCAGGTACAGAATTCACACTGGTATCTGTCCTCCTCTGCTCCTTCCCAAGTAATCAACCTCTGGTGACTTCTCTGGCAGACAGTAAATGCTAATCATTAGCTCCTGAGGGCTCTTAGGTTCCAAAGAATCTTGAAAAATTCCAGATGCAATGAACAATTATCTTTTGTAACTGATTTACAAATGCAGTGGATGCCAAAACAGCCCTGTTTCTTCCCTTTCAAGTGTGTGGTTGAGGTTGGAAGGGATCTCTGGAGGTCATCTGGTCCAACCCCCCTGCTCGAGCAGGGCCACCCAAAGTTGGTTGCCCAGGACCATGTCCAGGCAGACTTTGAATATCTCTCAGGCTGGAGACTCCACAACCTCCCTGGGCAGCCTGTGCCAGCACCTGCTCACCCTCACAAGGTTTCCTGGTGTTCAGAGGCACCTCCTATGTTTCCTGTGTAATGAGGCAGCTGTGGAGGTTTGTATGTTGTGTGCATAATGCTGCTTTTACTACATTTTCAGATGGACTGTTTGAATACTCAGGAGTCTGGTACAGAGGTGAAAAAGCATTTTCTGCAAAATACTGTTTCCATGGCTTTTGGAATGGTAAGTCTCAGATGCAAAAAAGTAAAATTAGCTGGAGCAGAGGTCTATCAGATAAAGACTCAACTAATATTTATCCACAGAGCAGTTACAGAACAATTTTTGGCACACCTTAAGATTCATCCTAATGGTAAAAACGGGCGGTATGGATAACACAGAAAATAGTTCTGAGGCCTGAAATTGGTCTCAAATTAGACAAAGGTTTTAACACGGCCCATGGTACTCGGGAATGTGAACACAAAATTGTCATTGTGCTTTATCATTATTAGTTTGACCTATCAATGGAGAGTTAGGAAGAGGGGAAAAGTAATAGATCCTGAAATCTCTTATGGCACACCAGAATAAAACCCAGAAGATTTGTTCTTTAGATTATCAGTTCAGAGACTTGTGCTTTCTCAGGTAGCTTTTTGACTTACCAACCCCTTTCAGGGTAGGGTGGATAGAGCTCCATACACCCACACTGCCTTTCCTCAGCCTTTGACCAATGGCAAACTCAAGGTGAAGCAGGGGGATACCCTCCAGGACTAGCAAAATCAGGAAAGGGATCATGAAGGCTCCTGGAATGGATAAGAAAAATAACAATTCTGATCAGTGAAGTACTACAACAAAACAAAACCATTAGGTTTGTGAGATGTTGATGTAATAAGCGACCTGTAAGCATCTTAGTGGAAACCCTTATCTGTTTTCTGAGCAATGCTTTGCCTGATTGCCCAGGCAGGGCACTCGATTATGTGTGTGGTTTCAGTTAGGAATTCTTATTCTTCCCAAGTGACAGACATAAACAGAAATTATACACAGTCAAGGTTAAACTTTGAAAAAGCCACCTTTGTATTGCAAGTGGAGGAAAGGTTGCTACTCTCCTGGAATGACTTCCCTTTTTTTTTGTTCTGCAAAAGATTATGGTTTTATAGCTGTGACTCATGCAAAGTATATGAAATAGTTGAACGAATTAAGCAAATTACCTTGAAATATTAGGCAGGATCCTGGGGCTCTCTGCCTAAAACAATAAGTTCTTGGCATCTGTGTTCAACAACTTTTCAACGTTTGATCTAGACATCTAAAGTACAGGGTTCAAACCTTGTTAATTATGATAAAGTTGGTTAGTACAGGGGAAGTATTCTTAATAAATTTTTTCCTGAACATGGTGTACCTTGGAAATGGGAGATAACATAGAACACCACACTGGACTATGAAAGTGCAGAGTCAAGTGCTTGAATATTGCTACACATTAGAATTGTGGTTATCTGTCATTACAAAATGTCTTCAACCTCCTAATCTGAATAGGAGCAAGTAATCTGAATGCAATAAAAAGAATGCAGACCAGAATGTGAAGGGTTCAGGTCTGGATACTTTCTGACTTTTTCCTCATGTGCAAAGAAAATCAGATAGCAATTGAAAGAGGAAGTCTGAAGAATGAAAACCATTCCAGAAACTGAAATTTACTTCCTGGGGATTCCAAGCTAACATGAAAGATGGGGAACTGTGAGCACAGACCACACCTTTTTAATTTTTTTCCTTTCCTCCTTTTGTGTCTGTGCAAGGTCACGGAACCCCTTTATCTGACTGCTCTGTCACAGATACATTATGCTTAAAGGCTTCTTCTACAGCATCTTAATAAAGGTACCTCTGTAAGCATCTGGAGGAAATCCCCTGAGGCTGATAAAGCACTCCTGGCATATCCACCATAGTAGGTGGTTCAACTCTGAGAGTCCTGCAGCAAATTTTACACACTGTGCTGTTGACAGGGAGAGCTATTGTGTTGGGATGGTGCTGCTGCTGAATCTCCCTGTCTTGGAGGGAAAGACACATCTGCCCAGACTGCTAAAACAGAGATAGAACTGTGCACTTAAGATTAGTGACAAAAAATGGAGCCTAAATCAGAATATCAGTCTGCCTGCTGTCTCTGAAAGCAAAAGGTACAGACTACCTTTGAATGCTTTCTAAAGCTGCATAGGAAACAGCCTGATCTTCCCCCCCTTCTGCCAACAGAGATGGTAGCTATCAAAAAAGATTTTTCTTTGACAGGTATGATAAGGAACAATTGGTCATAGCTTGAAAAGACTATAAAGGTTGCATATTTTCTTATTCAAAAAGATCTTTGACCAGGGAGATAATTTCTAATCAAGTCCTTAAGTGATCTTACTATGACCTGACAAAAAAAAAAATTGTGTGTCTCCATTAAGAGCACCTTAGTGGAACTAACTGCCATTCCATGCTCAAGTTTCAGGGCATGATCTAAAACCACTGCAAGCTGAGTTTCAAAGGGTGACAAGGATTTATCATCAGTGCAAATGGGGAGTGTTTGGATTAGGTAGCTGTACAGATCTAAATTCTGGACTTAACTGTTGCCATTGCTGAAGAACGGCTTTACCAGAGAGAATTGTGAGTGTGGTATAGCAGAGACCTGTATGGCATCCAAAAGAACAGGTAACAAGAACAGATCTAGGTGAGGCAGCCATACAAACTCTGTAGGGTCAGGTTTCAGACTCTTATGAGGTCTCCTGGGCTTGAAACAGAGAGAATACTGGTATAAACACAATGATTGTGTCCTTCTCTGATCTTACACTCATGAGTGCTCCTCCTGGTCAGAGTGTGACACGAGGGAAACTGTGCCAGCCCGACATGGGGTTGGAGCACAGGACATATTTATGGCTGCTTGCACTTCCATGCATTGGAAAGTAACTTTGTCTTTGTGAAAAGCCACAGACTCTGTGTGTGGAGGTTGTCCCACTGACCCTCCCATCAGGAGGGTGAGGGTGGATTCCTTCCCAGCAGGAAAGGAAGCCATCAGGATGTAAGGGAATGGAATGCAACAGTGGGGGGCACTCACTGCATACACTGCAAAAACCTTGTTTTCTATGAAAGCAAAAGTAAAACAGTTAGGAGAAGCGTTTTTCACAGAAAGAGGGTGGAGAATCAGCAGGGAACAAACTATTTGAAGCCAAATTTGCATGCACAGTCTGTCTAATCAGATGAATAGGGGCCCTTAGGTGCACAACAGTTCCAGCACAGCTAAGGAATTCCATAAAGACAAAATGGGACAAGCCTTTAGAAACTGAAAGGACAGACAGAGTCAGTTCCTTGCAGTGATTGAGTGTGACAGTTTCAATGAGTTCCAAAACCTCTGACAACATGGGCAAAACCTTTGCACTGTCAACAGTGATGCCAGGCACAGGTGGATGAGGGATCCATTGCCATTTCTGGCTTAGATGCCTTTCAGCTGCCAGTCAACAAAGCATGGAGAGAGGGCTGCCCTGTTATATCCGACAGTAGTAGCTCTTGCAGTCAGTTAATTTGTAGAAGTCCCTGGAGTGGTGGGAAACAGAGGAAAGAACTTTGTTTTGGAAGAGATCCTAGGCCCTCAAAAATTGGAATATGCTCTATATGTTTCACAAGTTTGTGACATGAAAATATGCAGTCAGAAAGACATGAGTCAGGACTTGACTGCTTTAGCACTGACACCATTTGTAACAGTATCTTAACTAAGACCACAATGCTAAATTTGAATTTGCAGCTAGGGGAGTTCACTTTCCTCAAAAATAGGGTGGATCATCGTAGTTCTCTCTTTTCTTGCACCACAAAACTGCCACTGTTCTCCAAAGTGAGACAGCACCAGTCTGAGGCTCCTTGATCTATCATGGAGCTGCTCCACACTAATGCAAGGCTGTTCTTGCAAGGACTAAATGGTTTCCTGAGAAGGGGATCTAGCTGAGATGTGAGAAGTGAGGAAGAAAACAACTGAGATACTCTTCTTCTTGGAGATGACGTCCACATAATTCTTTTCCTGAAGGGATAGACTGGCACAGAAGAAAGAGAGGTATAGTCAGCAAAGTTGGAAGTTTAGCAAACATCTACAAATAACAAATCATAATGAGACCTTCAGTCTTTGACTAACAAAAAGTACAGCCCAAGTCAGTTTTTCTTCTGGCCTTCCTCTGAAACCTTTTCAGTTTGTCAGTCTACATGTTTGCCATAGTAGCTAGTCTTTAATGCAAGCAAGATGAATCACACTGATTAGTAAGAAGGGTTTTTGTGTGTGGTTAAATGACATGCTTTATAGAAGTCTGAGAATACCATGTCTATACAGCTACCTTTGGCAACTGGCTTCAATAAAAAATATCTTTTCTGGTGCACTAATGACTTTTCAGTGATTAGTCATTCATCGTGATGTGTGGCATGTGCCACAAAGGGCTCAGCATTTTGAATAGCATTTTATGTATTTGAAACTACCAATATTAAGCTGTAGAAATATTGCTGTATTTTCAAGAGAAATAAAATTGCAGCTCTCATTTATATATGACATTTCTTTTCTCTTTCTTGGGTTCTTTGGTTTCTAGGGTTCAATTGTAGCAGCCAGCTCAGAAATCCATCTCTGCTGTATTTTCCCTTCCTCTCAATTTTTCCCCAACCTTTCTGAAAGAAGCTATAATGGAAAAATAATAATTTGACTTGGCAAAGCTACTATATAGGATCATAGAGTCATTCTGGTTGGAAAAGACCTCTAAGATCATGGAAACCAATCACTAACCACAGTGTTCACCACTACACCCTGTCCCCAGGTGCCACATCCACACACCTTCAGAACACTTCCAGGTTCATGTGGGACACAAAAAAATAAGCCAATACTTTTTAAGCTGTCACAATTTTATGATCCTAACAAATGAACCAATGATCTGAAAATAGACCCTGTAAAGATATACACAAACAATGATTGATATTCCAGTCTGAAAACCTTACAGCTGAGATACTAGATTCCCATCCTGTTTCAATACTGTATCTCAAAACAAGTAATATTTGGTTTGAACATCTGTACAGCTGTTATTCTGTCTTTAATCTAAGAGCTTCTTATGTCAAATTGAAAAAAAATCATTATTGCTTGCACATTATCCCTTACAAGGAAGGTAGGCAGACTTCAGGTGGAGATGTTTTACTATACCATACCATACTAACATATTCTTAGACCTCAAATGTAGCAACATGTCATTTCATCAACTGCTAAGTGAGGAATTGCTGATGTCATTACTGTCACTTCATTCAGTGTGGCATGCACAGAGATAAAAAAGTTCTCCCTCATGCAGTGACAAGGTTTCCTTACGCAAGCTGTAGAGTTAGAGACATTTTTTTAAATCAATGGTTTAAACATTAAATATGCATCCTCTTTTTTATAATGGTCATCAGGGATAAAATGAAAATGTTTAACAGTTGATTAAATGACATGTTGCTCAATAAAGATTAAACAAAAGCTATGAGCAATGTCTGCGACAGCTATCAAATGAAGGGAAATTTCAATCTCATTAAGCTGGTGCAATCGTTGAGGCAAACACCACACCTTTTACATTGTGTGTATATTGAACTCTATTTTTCCTTTGGTAATGATGGATTTGACAACTTTTAAGACATTAAAGGATAAAATGTGCTTTGCTCTACTAAATTTCATTGGGGTAAGTATTCAATTTAAAAAAATATAAACTCATAATCTATGACAACAAAAGTAAGTAAATTATGTAACCACCAATTTCTTTTTGTGTATTTGGGTATCTCAGTGTTAAAACATTATCATAGTGTTGTGTTTAGGAAGAAGCAGCTCTTAAATAATTCCAGATTTAAGTTCAACCTCTGAAAATAAGTGTTACTTATAAACTCCGTGTTCCTAACTACCTTCACTACAGATAATTTGCAGAGAAAAAAATCTCCCTTCTTTGAAGTCCAAGTACCACACAAGGGTAAATTTTATACTTCACTGTAGTCCATTTATATTTCATAAGGGATGTAAAATGTGCAAGCACTGGTTCACAAAGGAGGTGGACATCCAGCCTCATTCATCAGTGTCCTTGGCTGAAATACCCTCTACACCATAACTACTAGACCTCACCCATCCAAAATGATCCAAACATTCATCCATATAACTCATACTCAAAAAGAAAGAAGTTAAGATAGGAAAGCAAATCCTTAGAAATTAGGAACAATTTTCAGGAGACAGTCTATGCAACCTTGATTCTGCATATACCCAATATCTGATATGTGGTCACACAGGACTTTTTCACATTCACTG
This sequence comes from Daphoenositta chrysoptera, assembly GCA_013397915.1. NCBI lineage: Eukaryota > Metazoa > Chordata > Aves > Passeriformes > Daphoenositta > Daphoenositta chrysoptera. Next base: position 1,019,159 of record VZRO01006629.1, read on the forward strand.
CAGATATTTTCTGCACAGCAAGTACCTGGTTGTTTCGGGGTTTTTTAATCTCTTAATGCACAACCATAATCCAGCATCATAATTAATGTGATCTTTAGGACTCTAAAATAGTAACTCCAGGAACAATCCAAGGAGAAACATAATCCCCATTTCCAGTGGGAGAGCAGGAGCAGGGATTCCTGCTGCTCTGCACCCAGGATTCAGTGAAGACATATCTTGAAGACACAAAGTATGAGGATACAGACCGTTCAGGGTAAAGGCACTGGAACTACTGGGAAAGAATGGAGTTTCCTCAGTGAACTCATGAGTGTGGTGTTTGTCTTCTAATGGATAATTTGGAAGAAGGGGCAGAATATGGCAGTTTTACCCCACTCTGTTATAGAGGCACATCTGTGCCTGAGTGGACCACACAAATGCAAAGATGAATGAGTCATCCTGGCCACCATGTTGAGGGGCAAAGACTAAGGCAAAACTCCCAAAATGTCTAGTAAATGCACATTTCCAGCTGGATGTAGGTGAAGCTGGATAGAGGGACAAGAACAGGGGTAGGATGTCATACACAATGACTTCTACAAGCATCCTATTCTGCACTGGTTTTATGGTGTCAGGGAGTTTCCTTCAGCAATCTGACAGCTGCAATCCAAGATGTTGCAGTGCTGCCTCCATTGGGTGCTTGGTATGCTGTGAACGGTGCTGAATGGGAATTAGAGGTGCAGGAGCCAGAAAATCTCATGAGGCAGAAATTGTCTTAATACCAAAATATCTTCAAAAAAAAAGAACTTCAAGATCGTTTTTACAATACAAATAATCACATGTTCAAATTCAAAGGCATCCATCTGAAGAACAGGTGGTCTTTTTTTTTTTTTTTTCCTGATTTACGGGAGAAGTTTGAGAACAGAAACTGTAATGCGAGGAGGACAGGGGTGGCAGGAGTTGGATTTAGACCTACCACAAGAGGCTGAAGTGCACTGTACAGCAGAGGAGGAGGAGGAGGGATTGCACAATAGCTCTCCATCCTTAGGTATGATGAAATTAGGAAGTCCTTTCTAAGAACACAGGAAGGCATTGCTGACTACTTGAGTTCATTGACATGAGTCACAGCACTTGGTGCTGTACAGAAGAATTATTAGGGAAGGTAGCAAGTCTGGCTAGAAGGACACATATCTGTGTATTAACTTATAATTCCTTTGCTATGTGTTCCCTTTCAATTTCTGCCTAAAATTAGAATGAGAGAATCCCAGGAAAAAAAGAAGCCAGGGTTAACTGTTGTCAGAGCTCCTGACAGTGTTTCCTGAGAAAGGACAAGTTACTGGAAGATGAGAAAGAAAAATAATTGCTGCCAGAGGACTGACACACACACAAGCAATTCATAAATCTTCACTAACATCAGTCATAAAACCATGATCCATACCAAGTTCTTTGCATTTGTTGGGTACTTGCTTTTCAGCTGCATTTCACATGACTAGACCACAAGGGAAAGAAGGACTGAAAAGCAGGGAAGTGCCTATAAATCCACTCTGGAGAACAGGGCATGTCCACTTTCTAAGACAAAGTAGAAGAAGCTGAGAAGCCAATGAGTGCCATCAATTTCGGAGATATACACCCCCTTTTTTCAAATTAAAATTGTCAAATATAGAAAAGGGCTTCTGATTGTGTGTGGGTGTCTTGTAACTTTTTTGCTGTAAGAGATGACTCTGCTCCAAATGACCTCCAGTTTGCACTGCAAACTCTAAACATCAGCCCACGTTAGAGAAATCTTGATGATAAAAGCATCTCTTCTTGCAGCTGAGCCACCTGTTGTTCCACATCCCTGAGTCTGTGTGAGCAACTCCCCACAGAGCCCTCACTTGTCCCTACTCTAACTAGGAGAGCAACATCTCACCATGTACATGTAAGGAAAATTAATTTGAAATACTGTTCCTTGAGCCAAAATTTTTCTTTCAAGACCAAACATTACAAATGAACAAATGCAGCATTTTACACATATCCCAGAGTGAAACATGGACAATAACCAGATAGCAGACAGAAAAGTCTGTAAGAAAATGAAAAATTTATGTTGTTGTACAGTATTTCAGCAATGGTTCAGCTCAAATTTACCTTTCCAAACAAACAACAAAAGAAAACAAAGTTTTTAACATGGTCTTTCAGTCCTTACCTAAACCCTAAGGAGTCCCAGTAAATTATTAAGTAAATAACATACACTTGGATTTTAAATGACTTAATAACACCAACTGATTAAAAAATAATGTTAACTTCATTCATGCTGTTACTCCTACCACAAATTACACAAACACTGACTCTACAGGTGATACATGAATCAGTTCAAGCCCAATAAGAAACCTATAATAAAAAGATCATTTGGGATCATGATCAGAATCATAGTCCCAAGTAGTTTATTAGTATTTTAAATACACACTACATATATGCATGCATGTAAAGCAACATTGGGTTTAGATTGAGGAAATAAACTATGTACATGACAGTGGAAGACTCATTTCTTCAATCCTGTGTCCTGAAATAAAAACAGACCCTTCATTTTCTTCCATCACTAACGTGACTTCAGTGGGTGCTCATGACCTGTTAAATTACCTTCTCTGTTATACAATCTTCTAGAGAGAACATCATTGTTCTCACAGGACCTGAACAGTTCTAAACATATTCCATTATTTGTTTACCAAATGAGAGATTAAACCTGGTTTATACCCAAAGTTAGTTAAGATGGATTAAAGACATACCTCCTCCATGGCTCTGACAGAGATACGGGAACCTCCAGACATTTCCTAAGCCCACACAAAACCCTACACACGTCAGCATATACTGAGCCTTGTTGTCCCATTTTGGTCTGGAGTCTGCCTCTTCTTTCTCAAGGACCTCAAGTTCAGCATGGGAAGGTATCCTGTCCTCCAGGCCAGGATTGGGCAGCTTTAGCTTTACCATATTTTAAATTTCCTGACTGAGAGTGCTGCCAGTGAGGAATAATGAAACAGGCAGCTTGTCAGAACCCTGCTCAAAAAGAGACCATCTATTTGCTGTCTTCAGCTATATATACTGAACCTTTGGCACTGGACTTGTAAGTGCAGGCTTGTGGTAAAAAGAAGCGTCAGCAAATCATTCGATTGACCAAGTCAGCTCTGACACTTATTAATGCTTTATCTGCCAAGGTTTTATGGAACAGTCTGTTCATCCAGTAGGATACATTGATTTCAGCTAATGTAATTCAGGAGATAATTTGGCCATAAACCCTAATCGCCTATAAGGATATGTAACACCCCTTGCCACTCCCCTGTTTAAACTCACTTAAATACAAATATAACCCTATTCACAAATGAGGAGTAGTAGGATTCCACTGGCCTCAGACTAAATATAGAGATTTCATATCATTTTTTATCAGGAACATAAACTGTTTGTGACTCACCATCACGTTCAGTTTCCCATTATGTATGCTTACAAAATTGTATGTTTCATAATAAATGTTTCTCTGTAGTAGATTGTACTCTACTAAATGTTCTGACCAAAACGATGGAGAATGAAAGGGATTATAAAATCTGACCTTTAAAGTCATAAGCAAAATCTGCTTACCCTAATGCCTCTAATCAGTACAGAACAAGGTCTGAAGAACATGTCTTTCTTATAAATGGGCTTGAAATCAAAGGTCCCTTCACCTTTTCAGTGACCCTAGATATAGTGGTCAAAAATAAAAAAAAAGACACTGGTTAACAAACATCACAGATACTATTCCTATCCTTATTATTTCAGCACAATCATAACAAAACTGTTCCCTTTGAACCTTGTTGTTTTCAAAAGATAAGTCACTTGTCACTGAAAACTATATATAAAATCTAACACTGTACATGTCATAAGAAATATTGTCAGCTACAGGTTCATTGCATGCAGTGATACAGGGTGGTCAAAGTAAAGAACTAGGAGAGATCGTGGAAGTCCAGCCCCTGGAAAAAGAGGTGAACACATTGTAGCATCCCTTTGCAATCTTATAATGTTTATTCAAAGTTGATTCCAAAGGCTGTTCAATATCTTTGGATAGAAAAGTTAAAAACAACAAAAAAAATCTTCATCCTTCACATGGACAACTGTATACAGTAGCCCATATGGATTTTCCCTGGGCTTTGTAATAGGTATTAATATTTCCCTAATGTGACTTGAAATAGCTCTCAGTCTGCCTAGTGATAGCACTTGCCTTTTTCATGACCCTATCCAGGTCTGTGGATGTGCTATCTCATGATTAACCATTGGATCAGCAACTTTCTTTTCCTTTACTGATTCCGAATAGGGATTTCCTAGCTTGTGGCAGAACTTCCTTTTCTAAGTTGTCAAAAGCATACATTCAATTTCATTCATCTTCTGCTACTCCAGTGCATTGAGCTGCACAGCTCTTCCTGAATGATACTTTTACAGCATTCACAATCCTTCTGAGAATGTGTCAGGAGTATTTCATTACCATGATACTATTTTTCGTCCTTAGTCATTAGTGGAAGAATGACAAAACACTGTTCCTAAACTGATCCTTCAGGAACTGTCATAGTAACCTCCCCTTAGATCACCATTTCTGCTTTCAAGCACAGCTTACTATCATAATTAGATTTTTACCTAGTTCTTTGTTCCCAGAGTCATCATAAAATCATAGAATGCTTTGGAAGGGATCTTAAAGGTCATTTAGTTTCAACCTCCCAGCCATTGGCAGGGAGACCTTCCACTACACCAAGATGCTCAAAGCTCCCACTGAGCTTGTGGATGGGTCATCCACAACTTCTCTGTGCAACCTGTCCCACTGCCTCACCACTCTTATAGTGAAGGATTTCTTCCTATTATCTAATCTAAACCTACTCTCTTTAATTTTGAAGCCATTACCCCTTGTCTTATCACTGCACGTCCTGTCAAAAGTCCCTTTCTGGCTTCTTTGTTGTCCCTTTAGGTACTGGAAGGTGCTNATGCTCAAAGCTCCCACTGAGCTTGTGGATGGGTCATCCACAACTTCTCTGTGCAACCTGTCCCACTGCCTCACCACTCTTATAGTGAAGGATTTCTTCCTATTATCTAATCTAAACCTACTCTCTTTAATTTTGAAGCCATTACCCCTTGTCTTATCACTGCACGTCCTGTCAAAAGTCCCTTTCTGGCTTCTTTGTTGTCCCTTTAGGTACTGGAAGGTGCTCTAAGGTCTCCCTGGAGCCTGTTCTTCTCCAAGCTGAACAGCCCCGACTCTCTCAGCCTGTCTTCATAAGAGAGGTGCTCCAGCTCTCTGATCATCTTTGTGGACACCTCTGGACTTGCTCCAACCAGTGCACATCTTCCTTGTGCAGAGGGTCCCAGAGCTGGATGCTGTACTCCAGGTGGTGACTCAGGAGTGCAGAGTACAGGGGAGAATCACCTCCCTTGCCCTGCTGGTCATGCTTTTTTTGATGCAGAAGTTGCTTGATTCGCCTCCTGGGCTGCAAACGCACACTGTTGGCTCACATCCAGCTTTTTGTCCACTCCTTCTCTGCGGGGGAGCTCTCAGTCCATTTGCCACCCAGCCTATATTCGTGCTTGGGATTGCCCTGACCTAGGGGCAGCACCTTTCACTTGAGCTAGTTGAACCCCACTATGTGCCCACTTCTCAAGCTTGTCCAGGTCCCTATGGATGGCATCCCTTCCTTCTGTTGTGTCGACTGCACCACCATGTTCATGTTATATCCCCTGTTTAGTTCAATTAATACATCTAGTTGTGGTCACGTGGCAACTGGTTACTGAAAGTTTCTCTCTTCTAAGTTTCACGTGCAAGCAGCTTCTATCAGGATCCAAAAATGGATGATGGATCCTGATTGTCTTCTATCGAGCAAATCCTCTTTTTGAAGAATTTTATCTTGCTCTGGTAATGCAAGGTGCCAGTGGTTGTTAGTTATCTATCAGCTGTTAAATATTTGCAGAAGCAAATACGCTGGTCTGGCATCTAGCTGAAATGTCTTTATCAGTGTAATAGCATGGCTAATGACCTTGGAAGGCACTGTGCCTTTTTCTGAAGGACCTGCAGCGGCAGTGACAGCAGCTCCAACAGGAGTTCCAGCTGCTCGGAGGTGTTGTCTATATTGCCACCCTGTGGACTGGAACAAGCAAGTCGGGGCTGCCCTTCCATAGTCACAGTCACTTGTTTGTTCATCGGAGCCCTCTCCTGTGCTTCTTCCTTCGAGTGATGCCAGGCTTATGTTTGGCAGGTCCCACAGGTTTATTGGGGCTAATAAACCTCTGTGAAATCCATCCTTTTGCGATACAGGCTGCTACACAGGAAATGTATTGCATACTGCTAATTAAAAATGCAGGAGAAAATCAATCTTACATTTAGATTGGATTATTTGTGTTAAGACATGTCTAATGACACATTTGTCTTTTTGTCTCCTACCCCCATATTTTTAATGTACTATTTTTTCAAAAGTTAAAAAGGGCTATAAAAAAAAGTGAGCCAAGTTTTTTTGTAAGTAACACACAGTTTTACAAAAACCTAATTAAGAAAGGAAATATCCCCTTTATAAAACTCCTATGTTTTACTGGAACATACACACAAGGGCATTTGTGGAAGAATGAGGGCATACTCCTTTTGTTAGATAAACGTGTCTTCCATCTCGCAGGATGATGATGATGATGTTATAAAAGAGTACGAGAGGGGTGTTGGGGTTTTAAAAAGGGGTTCTCAGGTTTTTTTTTCCTTTTTCTCTTACAGAATTTTTCCTCATACGTGTTGCTAGAAAACAAATTGCTGAGTACTTAACAGAGACAAAAGACCTGGCCAGAGGAACAGGTCCAGGTGGCCGATCTCTTTTACCTGGGATGTTACCGTGAAAAGCGAGAGACCACGAGATTTTGAACTGAATAAAAGAAGGGAGATAGGAGCACTCGCTCTCTTGTTTTTTTCCGGCATTGGAGGGGAGAGTGGCTGCTTTCGTGGTGCAAACAATCCATCGCTTTGCGCTCTTGCTGTCGGGGAAGCC